>OU015495.1:72210020-72377520 GCA_907164885.2 Dolomedes plantarius
GGCTTAGGATTGCGTTTGTTGCTCAGCATTGCATAAGAAATCCCCATTCTGTAGTATAGAATACCTTTGTTCGTGACTGGCAGATGATCGTTACAAATACGTGATGTCCACTAAAACAGTCCCTTTTTTATCACCGATTAAAAAAGTAGTAGCACTTTTACAATTCTAATAATTTCGCCGAAAAATTATCTATTTTTACTCCTTTCTGTAGAAATAAGGTTGAAGACAAAGAAAGCCATATTATATTCCTACATAGATATATCGACAATAATACAACATAAAAGAAATGATAAATTCTTCAAAATTTTTTAGTTGTGTCTGAGTACTTTTACGTATAATGGACTCCTAGATCTACAGAAAATCTCTTTCAAAAGATAAAGTGGAGAGATGTATTGGAAAAGAGCAATATAAACAGAAAGATGCTCCGCTTTCTTTACCACACTTCGTTCTATGAACCTAAAGGGATTAACGGGCGAAAGTGCTTTTTATGGGCTAGTGATAGATATACGTGTGTGAGTGTGTGTTAAGAGATTAATTTAAGAAAAAAATTGTGCCACCATACATTGTTAAAATAATTTTTGGTGTTAGAAATTTTTTGATATAGAAACTGGAATTCACACTGGTTTAGTACGCACTTATAAATGGTGAGAATAAAAAATTTGGAACTTGCAATAATCATGCTCCATTTGAAAGCCTTCTGAGAAAAAATTGTGTTTTTCTTTTATATTTATGCAAGCAACTTAATCTCTCCTTAAAATCGTTGCCCGTATAACGTCATAATTAAATAAATAACACATTCTACTTGACTTAAAAATGTCAACATATGTAATATTTAACATATGTATATGCTTTATATTGCAAATATAGATTCTCATTGAATTTGAAAGAAAATACTTTAATTCAAAAATGAAATATAATGTTTTTTTAAATTAGAGCTTCTGATAATTTAGATATACTTACTTCAACAATTTTTGTCGGAAACGGAATAGTTACACATTTTAACATAAGATGGCGGAACGATACCATTACCAGAACTACGCGCCTATATGGAAAGCGAGAACAATGAAATTTAAAGAGATTTCCTTTTTTTTTGGGTGGGGGGATTGTTTGTCTGTTTGTTTGTTTTGAGGTTGCTGTTCTTATTATTTCGTATTCTATTCTACATGTAATGAACATGCTATTATATTCATTCATCATTAAGAAATAATTAAAAATGCCAGTCTACATTCGAATTACTCATGTCTATGAAGTTATTTAACCATTAGTTTTAAAATGTTACCTACAACCTTTGGAACAAAGGTAAGCCTAACTTTTCATTCTTTATATCCGATTCTTCAGGTAGTCAACAAATTTTGTGTTTTTAAGCAGCTTGGTAAATTTGGGATCATATATGATTTACAATATGATCTTATAAATAAATAAATAAATATATAGATATATATATATATATAGATATATATATATATACGTACATATCCATATATTAAAACTCATACACTGACACCTAAAGGAAAATGATTCCTTTATCTTAAAGTAAAAGTAAGTTCATATTATTTTAAAGTTAGTTGTTTATACTTTACTATTTTTTTTTACAAAAGAGTCCCTCTGACATTCAAAAGGTAAGACTAAAACAATATCCTAAACTAAAACAACTTATGAGAAAATCTCCTTTATTTTACATTACAGTTTTCCTTTTTACTAAATAAGGCTATACACCAATATATGATTTGTAATAACACATCTTGAATCTTATCATTCCCCGATTTTAAACCAAACTCCCATAACTACAGTCAATAGCTCCCACCTTATTCAATCCACTAAATCCTTCCCGTGCGTTTACGGTCATAGAATCATTGCAAAGGTCCTGAATATCCTTAACTGCGACATATTTACTTATTTTTTCTTAACACCTGCATTTAAGTAACGCCCGAACTCTACGTACTCTCTCTTGAATTTTCATAAAACCTTCTACTTTATGCTCTTTTTTGTATGAGAACGTAAGAAGAACAAATCACAATTTTCATAATAAACCATACTATTGGAAAAATTATAAAACCAAACAGTATTAAAAATATTACGCTTCCCTTCATTCATCTGAAATACACACAGAATATTTAAAAAAAAATTGTATCTGCTAACAAATTGCGTGTGTTACACGCACATACACATTTATATGTACGAATCTTCAGAATTTTGGCGAACTTCTGCAAATAAAATAATATAAAATGCCAATGTAATATATTTTCAAATGATGTCCTTGACTTAAATTCCCTTGAAATAAAACTTGAACTAATTTTTGTAAACTCTAAAACTCTCAGTAAAAGGAATATGAAATCAAAACTTTACCATAGTTTGAAAATTCTTTCCCTCGACCAAAAAAGTTCGAATTTATATGGCTAATTTTTCTTTGGGAAATCACTATGTCAATACATGACAGCGCAGTCACGGAAATGTTAGACACTAATGTAGAAAGAGTGGCATGTAGAGATTCCCTAAAGACTCCATCCTTCAACTGTTATAAAGCGGCAATTCCGGTTTTTCTTCCAAACGGAAGCTATAAAATATAGGTCCCAATTCTCCAACATAGTTACGGTGGACCGACATTTTCCAAACTCCGGTCACGTAAAAGTGCCTAAATCTGCAACCATCTTTCGATATTTATGGGAATCATGGCTGTATTCCACAAAAATGGCGATGGATAAATAATTCTACTCCCTATAAGTCGTAGAGAATACCATTTAATTTTAAATAAAATCAATACATTGTAATAGAATATATACATTAATTTTTATTGTGTACATTTATAATTCCAAACAGAAAGAAATTAAAATTTGCACTGTTATTTACAGTGAACAAGATATTTACACAGAAACCTCTTGGGAAAATATCATATGACTTTCCGTTTCTATCTCAAAAAAATCTTTATACATATACATCTAATTGATTCCTGATGCATTTCCCAACCGCTATTAATGATCGAAATATAAAGATCTACACTATGTTTTTAATAAAGTTTTTTTTAACCAATGCTGAGTTACTTGTAATCAAACTTTCGCCCTTACTACGCCGCAGTTTTACTGGCCATTTTACTGTGGGGGCACCATATAGGCGGACAGCATTACCCCCTATGAAGGAACGACACGAACGGAGGCATTTTTCGTGGCGTAACGCTGGGATTCGATCTGAGCACCCTCAGCACCGAAAACCAGCGCGCTGTACCACTGGGCCGCCACAAGCCCATTTTAATAAAGTAAGAATGAAAAATTTGCTTTTCTTAAAACATCGTTCAGTAAGAATTGCCCATCAAATATTTAACTTTTTTATAAGTTTCAGATACGTACTTCAGGAATTCCTTCTATCTGTATATTTAGTCGAACTAGTTCTGATTATTCTTTTAAAAAAGGATTAATATGTTATGCCCAGAGTACATACTTAAAAGCTGCATTCTCCAGAAAATGTTTGATAGGAAAGGGAAGTTTCTACTTGAATGCTATCCGTATGTTGGAGGATACGTAACATTTTCTGAAAATATCTGAATTTCTTACGTATACGCATGAGTATCTACGTTTACATAAGTGCATTTAGTATGATTTCTGAGAATTATTCTGCATAATGGTCAGCGAAGTGCATTGCAGACTTTTAAGATCAAATATACAATTATTAAATATTAAAAAAAATCTCCTATAAACATTGCAGACTCCGATCAGATTAATTTCTTTGAATGGCGATTTTAATTTTATACCTGAAATTTTTGTTTTTCCATTTATATATATGTGTGTGTACTTAGTACTTAAGTCCATTTATCATTTTTATTGTTATGTACATACTAGCTGAAAACCCGCACTTTTCTACGGAGTACATTCAAATTAAATACAACGGTCAATGTATGCAATTAATGCCAAAAAAATAAATATATATATTTACTAGTGGCCCTTCCCGACTTTGTCAGGGTTGAACAATTATTTATCTTAAGTAGATAATAGGTAGGTATAATTTCTTTTAAAACTTTATGGTATACCACATTTTTCGTTTTTCTGAGGTTTTAAAACAAATTGATTCTCCGCATTTCCTGACCTAGAGAGACCAACATGTAATTGTCCATGAGTAAACCAATCTTCCCGTAAGTCAAGTCCAATATATTTGTATGTTTGACCTTGGGATTTGTTGATGGTGATGGCAAAAGAAATTGTTATTGGAAACTGTAACATCAGGCAATGAATTGTGTCCGGGGCCACCCGCATGCCGATTTTGATACGATTCGGCCCCATAGCCTATCCGCTACAGAGTCCACACAGAAAAAAACACGAAAAAAGTACCTAAAAGGGCACAAAAATTTAATAACTTCTTTTTAATTAAAAATTCAAAATTCCAGCTACGTCAGACACTGAATCGCGTCCGGGGCCACCCGCGAGCCGATTTTGGTACGATTCGGTCCCATAGTCTCGCTGTCAGCGACGACAACTGCGGAATCTGTCGAAATAAGCAAAGGAGTAAAATCATTAAAACATTAATTAAAAAACTCCGGGGCCCAATTTTCAAAACATAATATGCCTATATTTTAATCTGAACTATCAACTATATCTATACAAAATTTCAGCTCAACTGAAGCAATACATTTTCACTAATAAAGGAACAAACATTCGAAATAATCAATAAATTTCACAATTTCAATGAAACACACTGATTTTTTAATAAAGTTCAATAATTCAAGTTCGATTTACTCAAATTGTGTATAAAATTGTACATAAATTTAAAAACATAAAGTTTATAAATAAAGTTCTGTAGTATTATACCAATAAATTCCCAGTTGATAGCCAATAAATTGTAAATATTTTTGCCTTAAATTTCCCATAAAAAGCGAAGTTCCAAATGTAATTTTCTTCAATTAACTCTTAAACGTTGCCAAAAATCCTTTTTGTATTTATCAATACCTCCTTCACTTGAATCTTAAAAAAATTAAAGGTTTTACTGATAATAAATGAAAATGTAGTTTCATGTGTTGCTATGGTTACTTAACTATGGTTGACAGAGAAAATTGAAATGTTAAAAGTTTATTTAAAATGTTAAAAGTTAAGGTGAAGCATCAGATCAGCATTTAAGCCCCTAACTTTCTTTCTACTGATGAGATATGCATAATATATAGCCAATGTCCATCTGGAATAATGTACCTTTTAAATAGTAAAAGAATTTTTCAAATAGGTGCAGTGGTTCCGGAGATTACACTCCACATACAAAATCCACTCTCTCTCTTTTTGTATTTGTATAGATGTGTCACTATGGTTACTTGACAATGGTTGACAGTGGTAAAGGTATAAAGGAGAAGCATCAGCACAACATCTAGGCCAATAACTTTCTTTCTACTGATCAGATATGCATAATATATAGCCTATGTCCATCTGGAATAATGTACCTTTCAAATAGTAAAAGATTTTTTCAAATAGGTGCAGTGGTTCCGGAGATTACCCTCCACATACAAAATCCACTCTCTCTCTTTATATATTAGTATAGATAATAAATGCGACGACCAATGTATAAAATTGATGTAATATATATATATATATATATATATATATATATATATATATATATATATATATATTTAATAAATTCGTAAGGGATATTTATTTTTTTTGGATAATATCCAATCGTCTGCTCCATTAGAAAGAAAAAAAAATTTTTTTTGTCTATTTAGTTGTTATGCACGTGACGATAAATTTATTTGAAGTACCAGAAAAAGAAATCACCTGATCAGCATTTAATAAATTAAATTCTAAAAATTGATCTTTAAATATTCACCCAAAATCAGAAAATCGAGGTAAAGATTCGAAAACGATTTCATTTTAAAGGAATTTTCATGATCTTTCTTGTGATATAAATTCTATAACCCTCAAATTATTATTTTAAATGCAAGCTTAAAAAAAGTTACAAAAAAAGCTTAAAAATTTAATTTAAAAAATCAAAGAAGAATTTTTCAAAAATCTTTCTTAGTGCACCCCTACACCGTAAGAAGAATCGCCATGAAAAATTTCAGCCCTTTAGGTCCTTTTGGTCTGTGTGCTATATGTCAGGGAGTCAGTGATTCAGTGAGTCAGTCAGTGAGTTACGGAACTGTTTTATATATATAGATTAGAATCAATCATATCATTCTTGAAAAATCTTCTCTAGATTATGGTCAAAATAGAAACCTATGGTATGCATAGAAACTAGTGAAAAACTGTAAAAGATAAAACAAAAATTATGAATGCACGAACGGAGTACCTGGACATTTAATGAAATTCAAAAGCCGTCTGGGCTAGACTCCTCTGTTAATAACATTTTCACCTGATTTCTTTGTAGATATTGGTTAAAGTTGTGACATATCTTTTATAATATCGGGGAATTTATATTCTGATCCTTCAAATCTAGTATATATTTCTATATTTGAATCAATTATAACACTGTTGATAAGCCTGCGTCAGAACATAACGTTTGGTAATGGACTATAGTTTTCTGCAAATGGGTTATCATTTTGTTTGGGACTACCAAACAAAATGATGTTGTCCACAGGAAATTTTAGTTTTAACTTGCTGTTATATGAGAGAATGGGTAATCTTGCTTTAGTAAGTTTAAATTTTAATAACAAATGATCTCGAAAATTATCTAATTCCACACAAATTATCTTAAGAAGTTACTTCTCGGTGTTCACCACACCCTTTTCCGGCGACGTTACATAGTGACGACACTTTGTCATCGAATCGCAAAAATACCATATTGATGATATAAATGGAAATTTTCTCAGCAGTAAAATTTCTGTAGCGTTCTCATGTTAGCAATGTGATGTTAAAAAGAAATTCAACAATATGGTCACAAAGTGACAAAAATGTAGGTGGGCATTTTCAGCACAGCTCTGAGGCTCTTTTGGTGTACTACAATAATATATTTTAAGACCAGGCTATACAGTGTTTGGAGAGAGCCCCGTCCTCATCACTGGTACCCGGCCGAGAGCGCTGGTCTGGCCTTGCTCTTTAGAGGACCGAGACCAATACAGCCTGCCCTGGCTCATATTCGGAGTGTCCATGCAAAAAATATACGCTTCGAGAACTCTACAAAGGTCTTTTCCCCTTGTTCCTGCGAATTCTTCCCTCATTGTGGAATTTTAGGACTGGGGGTGTGGTGGCCCAGTTGGCAAGAGCATTAGGCCAGTGATCTGAACGTCACCGATTCGATGCTCGTCGCTGAAAAATCCACCACCGTGTACACTAGTGGCGGCTGGAGTACGAAAAATCTGTCTGGGCGGCAATGTCCTCCAAGTTCTCAAGTTTACCTCTGGAGGTGCGGGATCAAGTGTTCCGGTCTCGTCACTTGACTCACGTTCAAAATTAGGGATCGGTCCTTTAACCAAGATGGACTCCGACCTTTTTGGTGCTATTTGAAACAGGAGACGCATCACTCTGCCCAACAGCCTTGAGGACTTGAACTGTTATATAATATCGCTCAAGAGGCATCAGAAAGAACAACAATATGTTTAGTTATCCCCATCAGCATGCTAGGAGAAGATAAGGATACTGCTGCCTCCCTTTTGCTCATACGACAGAGTTTCATGGGCCTTCTCTAGCATTTTCCAGTCCAGAGGGCTAGGTAACAACAACAACAACACCAACAATATCAAAAATAGTATTGCTGTGTTTCAGACAGAACACGCAATGTTCCTGGGTGGAAATACCGATAAAAAGTATTAAATATTAAAAGTTAAAATTTAACAGGGTTTGCTTACTAATTAGTGATTACCCAGGTTCGATTTTAATCCCAGCGTGTAAGTCACTGTAGAGAAGATAGACACCACTTAAATGTTTTTATAAATGATGAGGACCAATATTTAAAAGTTAACAACGAATATTTATTACACAAATAAACAGTTAAATTACAGTATGAAAATGATTATTCAAATAACTACATGAATAATGAATAGTGTGCTAAAATGATTAATATTCTTTCAAATAACAAATTGGGTCCTCACCGGATTAACATGTAAAGGCATGTATCATTTAAATAGATATTTAATTTAAATTTAATTAGAAAAAGATTGTACTGCCAACAACATAATAGTAGAGACTGACTTACCCCAAATCGGCTCGCTAAGCATCGCTCTTGGTTGTAGGTAAAGGGGCAGGGTGGACTCGAGAGTCCACCACAGGGCAAGTCCGTAAGCTATTCGCCCTCTGCACACCTCTAATCCTCTCCACACTCTCTCTCTATCTCTGTATCATTTCTACCCCTTAATATTCATCTCAACTTTTTTGCATATATCTTTCCACCTTCCAATCACATTATTTTCTTCTCCACATAAACTCCACCTACGTCTTAAAACCCTTTTCTAGTGGCCCTGATATTTCTCTTTTATTAAAATCACACTTCTCATTGGACCGATACTAAACATTTTCATATTCTTTCACATTTTTCTCCTGTTCCTTTCTACATTTTTCTTATATTTTATTTTCTAACACCTGGTCAGTTTTATAACATCTTTTCCTGACCATGATCCGACAATACTGCTACTGTTGCGTAAATTTCAATATAATCCTTTCAATTCCTATTCCTTATTCTAAAGGGGCTTTTTCGACTGACCCTCGTCCAACGCAATTATTTTATCATGGGGCCTTTTAACTAGCCGCGATTCTACTTTACTACTGAGCCTTTTCTCATGGGGCCTTTATATGGGAGCGGCGGCTATTTCCAAACCTTCCCCTCTCTACCATAAATATATTTTTATTGAGTACGTTTCCCTTTTCTAACAATCTTTTAAACTTATGTAAAAGGCCTTTTCTTATGCTGACTCTTTTTTTTATCCTTTCGCTACGTTTTACAATGCATAAAGAATCTTAAACATGACTTGCAGCTCTTAACAATCTCCGAAAACCTTTTGCTGGCTTAAAGAGCCAGCAATACTCACAAAAGTCTCAGAAAAAGAAAAAAAATAAAAAAAGAAAAAGAAAAAAAGTTGTAAGTCCCGATTTGAGATTTAATATCTAATTGGTTGAGAGACCTACTACTAGATGGTGGGGGACCCAAGATGAATGATAAACATACATATATAGCACAAAATACCAGGTTATATATATACAACACACAAAAAAAAATATCAAATTCTAATCAATGTAAAAGTAGACTCGTTAGAATAATATTCTTAGTAAAATTTAACACTTTCAACCAAGATAAATGGCTTCTTTTTCCAAAATTAATCCTGATAGTAACACTTGTGCTTAAAGTGTTCAAAAAATAGGTATTAATATAGGGGAAAATTATCCAGTAATAATGTAATATAAAGCATAAATAAGAATGAATAAATTAAAAGAGTACAATAAAATTATAAATAATGCCCACACACAAAATTTGAGTTACTGAAAAAAAATTGATATAACCAATGTTAAAATAGGCTTACTAGAACAAACTCATAGCATAAATGGATACTGGTAACCAACCTAAATAACATTTTGTAGCTAAAATATAATTAAAAGTAACTCTTGGGCTTGAGAAAGACACAAAAAAAAATCAGTTTAAAAATTAGCCTAATCATAATATATATGAGTTCCTTGAAAAAATAAATGAAACAGATAATACTGAGTTATATATAATTTTAAAAATATATTTTCCAGAGTGCAAATGATTGGAAAATAATTGCCAATAGCATAGACGAAGTATGCAATGCCAACCATAATGAAACAAAATTCTTAGTAAAATCAATACTGATAACCTTCATAAATAACACTTCCTCATAAATAACATTTCATTCCTAAAAATAATTAATGCTAATTCTTGAGCTGAAGGTATACAAAAGAAATGGGTATAAGAATTAGAGCATCATAATATAAATATATAAAGTGCAAATAAAAATAACTGAATTAAAATAGAGAAACTGGCACTAAAACAATTAATGTCGTGTCGACGGATTAGTGACTAGTCTCTGGTGAACACATAAAGTTCGTGGACGCCACCTCGTTATTATCACCTTGTATAGGATCACACTCCATGCAGCACCAGCGACGACGTACGAAGAACTATAAGTAGAATCTACTGGAACTCGACGACATGATGATTCTTGAAAAGACCGCTATTTCGAGTGGCTCACAGGTAAGTTCATTTCGTGCACTGAAAAAACGATTGTAAACACCGCTTACGTCAACCTCGGAAGTGGCAAATTTAGGGCGGACCATTGATTTATCAGTGAAAACAACCACTTGAAGACAATCTGCAAGCGCACAGCCGATGCAAACGAGCACCGCTGAAGTTAGTTGATCACTATGATGTTGGAAAAAAAAAAGATGCACACCGGTGTAAGTAACTGATTATAAGGACCACCGCAGAGCAATTTTAAAGTTTATCGTTGAGAGAATGCCTTCGAAGGCTACTGGGAGCACTAAAGTCTACACATATAACAGTCAAATTTTTCTTCGTAAGGATGGACGTAGAAGATCGGCTTCTGGATGAACAGTGGGAACAGCAGCAGGGTGACTAACTATGTTTCAGTAAAGATGTAGCTCTTGCTTCTAAACGCACGAAGTTGGGCGTTCTGATGCTGCGATACTATTGCTGCGATGAGTATTAATGCTGCAATAGTATTATTCTTCAACTACTAAAATGTGTTAAAGTGATTAGTACCTCGTTTAATTATTTTGAAAAGGGATTTTTCCCAATACTTCAAATCAGTCATGCAATATTCAAATATAGTGGCCAAATAAAGGGAAAGTCCATCTTACAATTCATGTTGAATTGACAGTACAGAAAAAAAATTCTTAGTCGTATAAAGGGTAAAATTAAAATAACTGTATATTTAATAATTGTTAGTCATTAAATTAAGACATTATTCTCTTATAATGTAAAATATAAAAATTTCCCCTTATATTTCTAAAGAATTAGGGAACAAATGATTAATTATCTAAATGAATATCTATTATGGCATACCTTTGTATAAAACAACCAAATATCTAATGATATTGTAACACATCATAATTATCATTATTAATAATACTACTATTATCATTATACTCATTTCCGTAGGATGTTTGTTTATGCATTCATGTACTGTGTCATAAAAAAATTATTTATAATAATAAAAAATTGAACGCAAAACTACATGTACAACAACAATGACAGGTGATCAGTCCGCCAAAACAAGATACATTAGAAGTTACATCCAAAATTTTAAAATTTATTTTGTTTTTGATTTGTTATTTTAGAGTTAAACAACAATGCAAACTAAATTTTTGAAACATGAGATGAGTAATAAAAGCAAAAGAAAGGAGAGAAATTGTATATTTCGATTTTTTACAAAAAAAAAAAAAAACCTAGTATAATGATAGGGGAAATTATGACGAGAGAGAAAAAAAAATTATGTGTTATAACTCTCTTATTGACATGACAATTAACATTCGATTTAAAGTTAAGGCTAAGAAACGACAGGTAATTGTCTAATTTAAAATGCATTAAGTATTTACAAAAAAAAGAAATTAATTAATAACAAATTGAAATTAAACAATAATAATAAACATATATAAATAATAAATAGCAAAGGAAAGAAACGTATGTAAGAACAAGAAAAAAAAATTGAAAATGATAAAAGATAACGCTAAGAGGTGCGTTCGCATCTCCATTCGTAAGAATGAATTTCAGAATATCGCGATTCTCGCGTGGGAAATTTTTTGATAAAATTCCATTCTTCACTTGTGTCCGTTGTCTGTCCGCAACGATCAAATATCGTCTTATAAATTTACGAACCAGAGAGTTAAATGTAAGTGAAGTGATTTTGAATTTCATCTGTTCCCCTCTTATAGGAGACAATTTTTAGAATATCGAAAATCAGTCATTATTCCCCATTCCTATTCATTATTATATCAAATTCACTCATTAATAATAGACATAGAAAATGAGTTTAAAAAAAAAACAGAAATCGGAATAAAAATAAATACATAAATAATAAAAAAAAAATTAAATAAAAAGCAAAAGAAATACGTTTCGCTTCTACTTTCTTAAAACCGTACTCAGCATGGCCTGAAGAAATTGTTTGACTCCCCCCATCGAGGAACAACAAGCAAACAGTACACAACTATACGCAATTCGAAAACCCGATTTCGCTGTATCACTATAGCTGTAATTCATAGCTACTGTGAAAAGAATCCCTCTTCTCTCCCGGCCAAAACGGACCGCAGGAGAAACTTGAAAAGGAACAAAAACCGCAACTACACTCCCCTCTCTTCGAAGGGCAATACCTCTAATCCTCTCCACACTCTCTCTCTATCTCTGTATCATTTCTACCCCTTAATATTCATCTCAACTTTTTTGCATATATCTTTCCACCTTCCAATCACAATATTTTCTTCTCCACATAAACTCCACCTACGTCTTAAAACCCTTTTCTAGTGGCCCTAATATTTCTCTTTTATTAAAATCACACTTCTCATTGGACCTATACTAAACATTTTCATATTCTTTCACATTTTTCCTCTGTTCCTTTGTACATTTTTCTTATATTTTATTTTCTAACACCTGGTCAGTTTTATAACATCTTTTCCTGACCATGATCCGACAATACTGCTACTGTTGCGTAAATTTCAATATAATCCTTTCAATTCCTATTCCTTATTCTAAAGGGGCTTTTTCGACTGACCCTCGTCCAACGCAATTATTTTATCATGGAGCCTTTTAACTAGCCGCGATTCTACTTTACTACTGAGCCTTTTCTTATGGGGCCTTTATATGGGAGCGGCGGCTATTTCCAAACCTTCCCCTCTCTACCATAAATATATTTTTATTGCGTACGTTTCCCTTTTCTAACAATCTTTTAAACTTATGTAAAAGGCTTTTTCTTATGCTGACTCTTTTTTTTATCCTTTCGCTACGTTTTACAATGCATAAAGAATCTTAAACAGGACTTGCAGCTGTTAACAATCTCCGAAAACCTTTTGCTGGCTTAAAGAGCCAGCAATGTGTAGGGCAACTCTCCTCGTCCTAGCATAATATTTGCAATAATGTTAGACAAATCGTAGGCTTTAAATTCTATAATACCAAGCAATGGATAAAATGAGAGGAAATTTCGTATTATATATTAAGTTTGTAAATTTTTTCTTGGCCGATAGGATGGTATGTTTATTTAAATTAATAGTTCCACAAGTTAATTTAATTTTCCCGTTTTGTTAATATAATTTTCCCGTTTAAACGCATTCTAAGAATACCAGAAATACTTTCCTGCAAGAATTTCTAAACAATAGATTCCTCACAATTCTGTGGCTTTCAGATACTTTAAGAAAATATCGAAATAAACTAATATTAATCTGTTTCAATTGAGGCAATTCGAAGCTATCCTCTTTTAAAGATTCAAAAATATATTTCTTTATCCTTCGAAAAATTTGACTGACTAAATATGTCTTTTCCTTCAATCATTCCTAAATCTTACTGATATCTAAAAATTAATTACTTTTCTTATAACTTTCTCTTTATTAATAAAATAAAGCCTTATCCTGAAACAAACAGTTTGAATCCAAATTAAATGACGCTATTATTGCCTTCTAATGATAAAAGACACACTGAAACACTTGTTCCTTCCATTTATAAAAGAATTTTATTGATTCGTGTGTTTCTTTTTCTATGCCTATTGATAATTTTTTTTCAGATGGACGCATTGATGAGTAATTAGTTCGAAGTAAAGCTTCAAAAATTCTTCTACATTTTCGTTGTTTCAGCAAGCTTTACGAATAAAACTTTGTGAGATAAATTAATTTTCAAAATACTTTTACGTTAGTTAAATGAAGTTGAACAATTTCTGGGTAATTTTATCAGTTAGATTAAAAAATTTAGCGGTTTATTCCTTTAACAATAATGAAAAATACTAGCCATATTTATTGACCATTAAAATTCAAAGTTTTTCATATATCACAGGGACGTGCGGTTAACTTTGGCTCAAGGTAAGAAATCTGAGTTAGTTATTATAGTAATATACTAAAAACTGTGACTCAAAATTAGTGCAATTATTTTTATTTAAGTCGCAACTATTATCATCTATTTTAAAGAAATAAACTTTAGATGTTGGTTAGTTTATACGTTATTTAACCTTTACCCCATATATGTGTCAGAAAAAAAAATTTCTCCTTTTACTCTGATTACGTCTCATTTTTTTATTTAATGCCTTTAACTCTTTAGGTATGGTATAATTACTGAAAACGTTGATTTCAGTATTTTGTTGTTAATTTTTATTCAGTCGCATTTAATTTGAAGAATTACTTTTTTCATAAACGAGTCTGGCTGACCCAACTTATTTTACAAATTCTTCACAAGAAATAATAGCCTCATAACCATATCTCATAACTACCTCTAAAATTATAAAACCATTTTCGAGAGAATTGTAAAAATATTTTGAGCAACAGATCGTCATCACTAAAAAATTAAAAAGTATATTTTGTACAGGAATTCGTGGTAAAAAATGTCCATTTGGAGATAATTAAGTGTTTTCGACTAAATGAGGATATCAGATGAATTTTACTGAAGTCCTGAAAAGGACTTAATGAACTTTGTAATAATTTTCCCGTGGAGCTAGAGTTTTCTTACAAATTTGGATAAGTGAAGGATTTTACTCTTGAGTCTTTGTCCTCAAGGAATAAATCAGTCATCCTCATATAAACCATTACCAATATGGACGATTGTAGATATTGAAGAAAACGGAAGGATTGCAATAAATTATGATCCCGGAAGTCAGGATTTATTGCAATCCAACATGAGGAGGCGTGAGCAAAAGAGGTATACTGGCAACTACAGTAACCACCGCTTATAGTGATCACTGGTTATAAGAATCAACCATTTATAAGAATCAATATCGCGAAAACAAAAACAAATGAATTATTTCCATGTTAAAATTTTCGCTTTAAAGAATCAATCCACCGGTTTTAAGAATCAGTTTACACCATTCGCTTTCCTTTCATTTCCTTCCAAAAAAGCCACTTAAACCGTCAAAAGGCAAGAAGTTCTTTCTTTTAAATTTTTTTTTAAAGAAAGATTGATAAGATGGGATGGAATATAGTCGTAAAATTCACCCCTTTCTTTATTAGACATAACATAATAGTTTCCCCTTAAACGCTTTACCACAACACTGTCCTATTAGCTTGACCCGGGGGCAACTTTACCCGTCCGAGTAAATCTTCGTCTGAGACTATAAGTATTGAAAGAGGTATGAATAGCCTTCTGAAAACTTCATTACGTCAAACTACCGTAGAAAACTTTTTCTTGCTCCCTTCCTGTAGTTGAAATGTTAAAACTGTTAAGCAGGTATGTTGTAACTTGTAACAAATATTGTATTTTTTTCTTCTCCTACTATAATCATGTGTATCTACTTATAGGTCTAAAAATTAAGTTTTATTTTTAAAACTATAAAAAATAATTTTAATAAAAGATAGTTAATGTAAATTAAAGAGTATTTTATGGTAAATTATCTAATATATGTATATATAGGTGTGTGTGTTCCTGTCCAAAAACCTAAATTTCGGTTATAAGAATCAACCGCTTATAAGAATCAAAAACAGTAATAACAAACGTGATTCTTAAAAGCGGAAATCACTGTATCAATAGAAACAAAATATATTCTTGATGACGACAGATCTGTTTAATCCCCAATGTATTATAGTTATTAGTAGAATAAGACCTATGCTTTATTTCTTCTTCGGAAATTCTGATTTTAACAAAACAAGATGAGAATATTTACATAATAATTATTATGCAAGTTTAATATCTAAACCTTGTTTCCTTTTTTAATATCTACAGAACGATATATTCTAAAATGTTCTAGGTTTCGAAACGAAATTTTCTTCATTATATTAAAAAATAATTTATAAAACTTCCAATTGATTAAAGCGGAAAAAAAATCTTAAGTTTTGGTGTAGAGAAAAACTTTCCAGTATTTTTAATTTAAATCAAAAATCCTAAAGACAACAGAACTTGGAATGTTGTTCAAAATTTCCCCGATATGCCTTACAAGGAATTTCGTATAAGTTCCTTTAAAAATAAAAAATCACAGAATCTTCCATTCCAGAAAAAGCATATGCTTAATGACCGGATGTATAGCGTAGTACTTATAGTCCGAACAGCATAAATATGTTGTATATGGTATATGACATTGTCATCAATGCAGAAACCTGCGGTTTGCATTATTCAGTTGTTGAATATTTACTGCAGACTGTATTAGGTCAAGAATATGAAAATGCGATTTTTTTCTAGATATTTTTGAGACTCGGACCATCTTAAAACATTTCTGTGGGAAAATTTTTCAATGTAGTATTACAGAAAAAACCCAATTTCCAATTTTATAGAATAAATGAAATGATAGGACTTAAAGAGAAATACAGTTTTATGAGACTATTAGAATTTTTTTCTTTTATATATTTCAATATCGCTGGGTACCTTTTAAAAGTATGTAATGTAAACATAACATTATTTTAATGGTGTACTTGGTTTACACTTTCGTGTGCATCTAGCTCTTGTCAAACTACAAAAATCGGAGCAACACAGCACGCAATAGCAACAAATTTAATCTGGAGGAGGAGGAAGGAAATTTGACCATAATGGAGTAGTTATAGCGCATGAAGAGTGCTTGCAAGTTACTCATCAGTCGAGGAAATTTTTTCTGTTCCCAGGAGCAATAATGCTTCTAGAACAAAACTGTTGTATTGTACGGATTTTTTGGACTAGTAGGGGCTTAAATGATACATTTATAAAACACTTAATTATAAAATTTCAAAGAACATAGCTGATTTTGTGAAATATATAGCTGAGTTGGCCAACTTTAATACTTCTGAAATTGACTTATAATACCTTTCAGATCAACAAAAAGAAAAGTAATTATTTTGTTTTTCTACATTTTTCAGTAAGAACTATTTGACTTTAAAATTACATGATATTCATTTGCTCCTAGCCTCATATTTTTCTTTATTTTTGAAAAAATCTTCTAATTTTGAGCCGAAGAAGGAAATGGTAAAGCTATACTTTCAATTTAGTGATAAAGTGCATCGATTGCGTTCTAACTTTTTATGCGAACATACTTTTAGAAAAAAAACCAACTATTAAATATTCTAAAATTTTTTTTCTAACGTACTCAGTTCCACAACTTTACCTACTTATTTATAAAGACTGCTAATCATTTACCGTTAACGTACAGTTCGATAAATTATATTATTGTTATGCACTTCAGTTCTAAATTCCATATTTATTGGTCAATTTATCAAAAACAAGGAAATTAAGTTTAAAAAATCTGCATAACCTAAAACGAAGAAATTAGGATAAATATATTTACAGGAAAAAAATTTAACTAAGCTTAAAATGTAAATTCAACCTGATTATTGCTGATTCAGGGGTAATGCTGATTCAAGGGTCAATTAAGATATCATATTTTTTATGTTTTACAAATACCTATCGTGTAACACTTTTAGAAAACTGAGTTTCGGAAACGATAACGAGTAAAATTTAATATTAGTCTACCTGGTCTAGACGTAAGATCATAAAGTGATCGATTAAAATATCAGCCGTAATTTACTTTCATTGATAAATAGACATGCTGTAGGAGAGTAAGAAATGTAAGGAATACAGTTTCAATGAATATTTCCAATGGATATCATTTGCAAAATATCTTGAATAAAGAATTACAACACACTAATGGAAAAGTGTGTTGTGTACACCTATACACACTGCTGGCCACTATAAATGCAACACCCTGAAGGAAACATGCAAATAACATGAAATTTACAACATGCATTAGCGGAGGTGAGATATGCAAATGATTAGAATTTCAGCGCAGACGCACATCACGCGCGACTGTGGCGCCACTTCAAAGCGCTATTTAAGGCTTGGAGATTTCGACGATTTCAAGTTCGGCAGTTGTGTTTTTCTTGTGGTTTTTTCAAAAAAACGATCAATTATGCCTCGTCAAAAACAGCTATCATCTTTTGATCAAGTATCCGAGTTCGACAGAGGAAGGATAGTGGCCTACCGAGATTGTGGATTATCTTTCAGGGAAATCGGTAGTCGTGTTGGACGAAACCAAACAACTGTAATGCGGATATGTGATCGTTGGATGCAGGAGGGTACGACGGACCGGCGTGTTCGATCGCATTCACCCTAGCGCACCACTTCACGTGATGACAGGCAAATTGTGCGCATGGCAGTGACGGATCGCTCAGTCACATCACGAACCATAGCACAGCACATGCAGTCTGTAAAGCCTCATCCAGTGTCTGCGCGTACCATTCGACGACGTTTACAGCTGAGTGGTCTGTCCGCAAGACGTCCATTGCTTTGTCTACCCTTGACACAGAACCACAGACGTCTCCGCCGCCAATGGTGCGATGACAGAAGGATGTGGACGGCAGAATGGAATGAAATTGTCTTTACTGACGAGTCACGCTTCTGTCTGCAACCCCACGATGGTCGCATTCGAGTCTGCAGACACCGTGAAGAGAGGATGCTGAACAGCTGCGTTATGCACCGCCACACTGGTCCTGCACCGGGTATTATGGCATGTGGCGGTATTGGATATCACTCTCGCACACCTCTAGTACGCATTGCCGGTACTTTAAACAGCCAGCGCTACATCTCCGAGGTGTTGGAGCCAGTTGTCCTTCCTTACCTTCAGGGCTTGCCCACAGCCATATTTCAACAGGATAATGCGCGACCACACGTAGCACGCATTGTCCAACGGTTCTTCGTCAATCGCCAGATTGAATTGCTTCCCAGGCCGCCTCGCTCTCCGGATCTTTCGCCGATAGAAAACATGTGGTCCATGGTTGCTCTACGATTGACCCAGATACCATCCCCAGCTGCCACAGCAGATCAACTTTGGCAACGTGTGGAAGCTGCTTGGTTTGCTGCACCCCAAGAACTCATCCAAAGTCTCTTTGAATCAATGCCGAGACGCGTGGCAGCGGTGATCTCCAACAATGGCGGCTACTCTGGCTACTGATTTTGGCAAGAACCACACTTCACAGAAGTCTATAAATTTAATCATTTGGTACTTGGTCAACATGTTATCTACAAAATAAATTTTGTTGTGATATCTCTTGTCTTTCTTGGTGTTACAATTTGGGTGGCCAGCAGTGTATATAAAACAGTTCTGTAACTGACTGACTGACTGACTGAGTGACAGATAACGCTCAAACCAAACCACTTTACCTAAAGGGCTGAAATTTTGCATGCCGATTCTTCTTATAGTTGAGGGATGCACTAAGAAAGATTTTTGAAAAATTCTCCTTAGATATTTTTAAATTATATTTTTAACCTTTTTTTAACATTTATTTAAGTTAGCATTTAAAATGAAATTAGAGGGTTATAAAATTTATATCACGAGAAAGATCATAAAAATTTCTTTAAAACAAAATCTTATACGAATCCTTTCCTCCATTTTCGGAATTTTGGGAATTTTTTAAGGATTAATTTTTAGAATTTAATTCATTAAATACTGATCACGTGGTTTCTTTTCTTTTTGTGATACTTTAAATAAATTTTGCGTCACGTGCATAATAAAGAAATAAATTGACAAAAATAATATTAAAATACGGTATATGATAAAATTTAACCACTAGACTAATTGAGATGGAATTTTTTTAAGAAACTAGCATGTTTTATGGATATTAAACATATAAATGCATCTATCTATCTATATATATATATATATATATATATATATATATATATATATATATATATATATATATATATATATATATATATATATAGAAGGCGTCTAAATCAGGCAGTTTACCCATACTTGCAATTCCAACAACTAATTCAGAACAACCACAGTACGCGCTATATATGCAGTTACCACAGCGCCCTCACTTGCGCATACATGATGCGGAGCGCTACACAATTTGCATAGTCTTTGCTATCCAAATTCAGTGGCACTTCAGTGTATATATATATATATATATATATATATTGGCATCTACACTGAAGTGCCACTGAATTATGGATAGCAAAGCCTATGCAAATTGTGTAGCGCTGCGCATCATGTATGCTCAAGTGAGGGTGCTGTGGTAACTGCATATATAGCGCGTACTGTGGTTGTTCTGAATTAGTTGTTGGAATTGCCAGTATGGGTAAACTGCCTGATTTAGACGCCTTCGATCGAGGACAAATCGTAGGTGCGCGACGCATGGGCCTTTCAATTTCCGAAATCGTCAGACAGCTAGGATTTTCAAGGTCGACAGTGTCAAGAGTATTCCAAGAATACATGGATGGTGGAAAAAAAACTAGCGATCGGGCAGCCTTGACAGTGCATGGTGAGAGACGGCTCAGGCGTATTGTACGTAGCCAGCGAAGCCAAACATTAGCTCAAATTGCCACCCAGTTTAATGACGGTGCCAGTCGTACAGTCACTGCAACGCTCGCTTCACCGTATTGGTTTCGGGAGCCGTCTACTTACGAGAGTACCATTGCTCTATGCTGGCCATCGGGCTGCACGTCTTGCGTGGGCAAGAGAGCACACAGACTGGAGTGTAGAGGACTGGAACCGAGTAGCATGGAGTAATGAGTCTCGATTCCGACTACTTAACGCCGACGGGAGGCTGAGAATATGGCGTCAGGCTCATGAAGCCATGGTTCCTGCATGCCTGGCTGGAACTGTACAAGGGCATGGTGGCTCAATCATGGTCTGGGGTGTTTTTTCGCGGCACAGTTTGGGATCTTTGGTGCGTGTACAAACCTCCCTCAATGCAATTCGGTACGTAGAGTTGCTGGGTGATCACCTCCATCCGTTTATGCTGTTCTGTTATCCGCACGGTAATGGAGTTTTCCAGCAAGACAACTGTACCTCTCACAAGTCCCGGTTAGCTACTGGTTGGTTGGATGAGCATTCCTCTGACTTCTCTGTCATGAATTGGCCACCTAGAAGCCCAGACTTAAATCCTATTGAGCATCTTTGGGATGTTTTAGAACAAGGCGTGAAAGGCCATCACACAGCACCAAAGAACCTTACTGAATTATGGACAGCTTTAGCCAATATTTGGCAAGCCATTGCCGTGGAACGTTTCCAGAAACTTGTTGAATCTATGCCTCGTCGTGTGGCAGCCGTTATCAAGGCCAGAGGAGGCCCAACTCGTTACTAGGTAGGTATCCCTAATTCAGTGGCACTTCAATGTATTACATCCACTGACTATTGTATCCATCGTATTTAATTTGAATGTACTCCGTAGCGAAGCAAGGGTATTCAGCTAGTGGTACATACAAAGATAGCATAGGAAATCTTCGTCATGCCTTACTATTCAGTGGAGATTACTTAATAGCACTCTGTCACAACAGAATATATGCGCCCAGAAGGAAACGATCTACTATCACGAAACTTAACATGTATGTAGTGACTTAGGAGATAAGCAAATGATTACACATTCAGAAGAACAGACCGTTTCATTAAGAAGATATGGCATGAAAAAGGTTACAAATCAGTAAGTAGTAAATCCACCTCTGGCAACTATACAAGCTGAAACACGGCGTGGCATCGAATCAATGAGGTCACCTATGACCTCCTGCGGAAGATCATGCCATAATCTTTGCAACAGGGCAGTTAATTCACCAGTATTCCGGGACGGCTGCAGTTGCCTTCCAAGCACGTCCCAGACGTGCTCTATTGGTGTGAGGTCTGGTGACCTTGCAAGCCATGGGAGTACGTAATATCCTTGGAGACATAGTTGGGAGAGTCGCGCAATATGTGGACGAGCGTTGTCTTGCTGATAAATGGCACCTAGGCGACTTGATAGTATAGGAGAACAACTGGATATAAAATTTCATCCACGTAACTGATTATCGTCGAAGTGCGTTGAAGGACGACTAGAGGTGATCGTGTGTCCCAACAAACCGTTCCCCACACTGTCACACTTTGTGTAATCGCCGTATGCCTCTCGACAACAAATGCCGGATCGGACCGGTGGCCTGGCCACCTCCACACGCGTATGCACTGGTCATCAGCATTGAGACTGGATCGGGATTCATTGCTTTAGATCACACGCCTCCAGTCGATCACACTCCAGCTTTCCCGAGGTCGGCAAAAATCCAGTCGACACTGCCTATGACGTGGGGTCAGTGGTAGGCGTCTTAATGGACGTCGGCTCCTTATACCTGCGCCGGCCAGTCGTCTCCGAATGGTTTCCCTTGATACCACCGGATCTCTGGAAGGTGGTAAATGGCGTCGAACCAATTCTAACGACGATGTTGGTGCGGACGTGGCCGCCCTTATGATTGCGTGATTCTCGCGCGCATTTGTGTTCCTGGGACGTCCTGATACTCTACGACGGAAGACAATCCGTTCCGTGATCCATTGTTGCCAACACCGGGAAACTACCATATCGTTCCGACCGAGGTGGCGGCCGATACGCCTGTTCGACCAACCTGCTTCTCTGAGGCCTACTATACGTCCCCTCTCAAAGACCGACAATTATTCGTACTGTCGCCGGTTACGTCTCAGAGGAATCTCTAGACACAATACCGTCCATCCAAGTCGACAGATTTTTTTAATAACCCTATGGCACGAGTAATCATGCTTTTAAACTCTCCCAGCTGCGCATCCCATATGCGCATAGCGTGCTTACCCTTGTCTCATTGGTTTCGAAATTTTAATCATTTGCATATCTCTTCCCAGACTACATTCTTGCAAAGTTTCGTGATAGTAGCTCGATTTCTTCTGGGCACATATATTTTTTTGTGACAGAGTGTATATGGCAGTATCTGAAAATATAGTTTTCATCTCAGTATACTGAGAATATTTTTCTTAGAAAGGGTATTATAAAAAAATGCTTTGGGTATGTCATAAATAATTATAAAATTGAGTGTTCACATCTTATCTCAGCTAAAATTATTAACACTTGGAAATAAAGATTGATGATATCTGGTGTCATAACCACTCATCCTCTGACTTTCTGCATTGAGAAATATTATGCAACAACTGTTAATTTATATTTGGTGTTAAATGCATGCTTTAAAGTAATGATTTATATTAGAAGGATAAATGGCAAGTTTTCTTTTTTTGTCAGCATGTTTTAAATGCAATTAGTGGTCACATTTTATTATTACATTTTTAAAATAGATTTCTGCATGAGTTAAAGAAAAAGTCTGGGATTACGTAAATCTCAAAATTGTTT
Organism: Dolomedes plantarius; assembly: GCA_907164885.2. Lineage (NCBI taxonomy): Eukaryota > Metazoa > Arthropoda > Arachnida > Araneae > Dolomedidae > Dolomedes > Dolomedes plantarius. The sequence continues at coordinate 72,233,156 of OU015495.1, forward strand.
GTTCATTTGAAATTGTAAATAAATTAATTATAATCTCAATTATAAGATATCAATTCATTAATTTAAATTTACTTCAAATTGAGTAAATGTCTGAGTATTATTTCACTTTGAACGTAACATCACTTTGAAGAAAATTGGGCTTAAATCATCTATTCTTGTTATGAGTTAAATAAATCTAGTTGCGCAAAAAAATAAGGGTAATACTTCAGTTATCCCGTGGAGTGCAATTATGCTCCTTTCAGATTTTCGAAATAATTATAATAAACATTAATATTATTCTAAATAATCATATGAAACAGTATTATTGCTTCTGAAGTACAGAAATATATTTTCAAAAGAAAATTGAATAGAAAGAAAATCTTCTGTGTAACAGAATGTCTTTTATGCGTTCTTTAAATCGTATATTTTAATATGAAATTTTAAGTTAAAATTTTTAAAAGATGCTTTCATACATCCATGTATTGAATTATCTAATATATATATATATATATATATATATATATATATATATAAAGTATTAAAATTGTATTGAATAAGTTTAGATCACACTATTCCGTTTCGCAATTCATAAAATACATTAAACTTAATAGAAATCAATATATTGTGAACTATATCTTAGTGAAAAGCCGAAAATAAAGGAAAGAAATCTAGCTTATGTTGTTATGCATTGAAATTTAATTGAATTTCTCTCACAACTAAATATATCTGAGTTGACGATAAATTGATACCTAAGAAATAATATTTTACTGTAATCAAATATCATTATTAAAATGTTATTAGCAAAATTATACCCCGCAAACTGTAAGGTATACATAAGATTCGATTCACAAGAATCGAACTTTTGAGTGAATAAATTAAAGAAGCTGCTTTAGATAATTATACCCCGCAATGCTAATTTCGGCATACGCGCTTGGTATAAATACCATGCAGCCTGATTAGAAAGAAGAGGGTTGTTAAAAGGTTGATAGATAAGCGAGAGGGAGCTACGAGGTAAGCAGCTCCAGGTGTTAACCGGCGCTTGTGTTTAGCAGGCCCAAAGTTTATGTGGTAGAACTGCTGTTTTGACTCTCTAGTTTGTGAGTTTTGCAAAGTGTATTGTTATTGAATGCTAATATATATTCCGTACAAGTAGTATGTATGCTTATTGCTGTAAAAGCAAAATCTATATGTCCAACGAATTCAATAAACATTGTTACATGTATAAACTGTGTTTGTATCAAATTCAAATAGAGTGCCCCTTAGTATAAAACTCTATACTGGCGCCCGAAAGTTTATATATACCCTGGTTGTTCTCGTTACATTTATAACGAACAACATATTTGAAGTTAAACTTTATACTGTGTTATACTCTGATATTGATAAAATTAAATTGTGAAAGTATCTTGTTATTATACTTATATACTATTTGAAAATGAGTGTTGTAGAACAAAACCCTGTTGGAAATTTTGCTCGGGTAATTATGGTTCAGCATTTTGCGTATTCGAAGCCACGTTCAGTGGCAGCCCCTCAAGTCAATTTCTAAAGAAAATTGAGCATTACTTTCAGCAACATTGCACCCCAGAGGGGGAGAAACTTAAAATTGCTCTAGCCGCTTTAAGAGGCAGTGCATATCAGTGGTACACGTGTATGCAAAGCAGTAATCTGATTTCTGACTATTTGTCATTCAAGCAACAGTTTCTTAGCGTTTTTCCCCAAGACCTTTAATCAAAGTCAAATAGATATGGTCTTAAATAAAGTACATGAAAAACAGACTGAGAATCAGGATGAAAAGTTGACACAGAGTTATACTGTAAGTAGTTTAGCTGATGCTTCGGAAGTTATAGACGTAGTTTTCATTAAAACGCACGAGTACGAAAAGCTTAATCTTACTAAAACTGAAGCAGTTTTAAAGAATTTAAATGAGAACGATTCTGATGTCGCAAGTTTTAAAGATACTTTTTCGTCAAAAGAGGATAAAACTAAAGTTAAGGGGGATAAAAAACGTGAAAAAGCGCCTTCAGGTTCCAGCATTAAAACTGCTAATGCTGAAGTAATTAAGTCGGTAAACAATAGGTCGTATAAGCACCTATACCAAAAACAGAGTCAGGTTGTTGAAAAACTTGAAACAAGCAGCGAACTAAATTGTAAACGTATCATAAAGGGCGAGATAAAGCCAGTAACTAAACGCGTTGGTACGGCGTATAAGTTTAAAAAAATAGAATTTGCACTAAAATCTAATACCGATACAAGCAAAAGTACGAAGAAAAGTAAAGTGTGCACTACAAAACCTCCATCAAAGGATGAACGTGGCACACATAAGGTACACAAGGTTATCAAAAGGAAGAATTACAATTCTAAAGGTCCTTTGCATAAGTACAGGAAGCGGAAGATATCAGCCGCCCAGCAAGGTTGGCCTCCTCCCAAGAGACCTCCTGCCCATCGTCAAGCAGGACCAGCGCCTCAGGATCAACGCCCTGCTGCACGAAGGATGCCCACACGGTCTACGAATCCCTTTACTAGGACTGCGACTATCAAGAGCGGTTCCACGGAATAGAGAGACTGGTGCAAGGAAGTTGCTGCATTCATGAGGAACAAGTCTTGTATCAACTGTCTTATTCTATCTCCCACTCTTTAATAAAGTCGAACCTAACTGGTTTGAAATCCCCCATTGTATATACTGTGTAAACATTTTGAGGGGAAGGGGTGAGCCACTAAAAAAAAAAGCGGCATACTGTTGTTTTATAAATTTTTCAAGGGGACATGTAGTGAATAGAAAAACAAATACATACTATCTACAGATAACAACTAACTAACTAATGTACTAACTTCACAAAACATAACACATGTGCATTATGAATTGGGGGAGAGCAGATACAAACAGTCAAGAAATGTCATGCTGTGCAATTGTGTTGACACTTTTAACTAAAATAGATTTTCTAGGGCGCAGTTTGCCAGCCCAGTCCGCAACTCTGCAAATCCACTGTTTGATGGCGTCACCTGGACCTTTCGGGGTTAGTTTTGTAAAATGGGAGTGGCGTTTTCCCACCACACAACGTGTGGAAGGTTTTTTGGCTCTGCCACCCATTATGTAAAAAGTCAGACCAGCACGAGTTTTCAATTAGTTAACTGAAGCCGTTCAGACCTCAGTTACCTAAATTTTTTTCGAGGAAGGCCAATGTAAGGTATACATAAGATTCGATTCACAAGAATCGAACTTTTGAGTGAATAAATTAAAGAAGCTGCTTGAGATATGCTAATTTCGGCATACGCGCTTGGTATAAATACCATGCAGCCTGATTAGAAAGAAGAGGGTTGTTAAAAGGTTGATAGATAAGCGAGAGGGAGCTACGAGGTAAGCAGCTCCAGGTGTTAACCGGCGCTTGTGCTTATCAGGCCCAAAGTTTATGTGGTAGAACTGCTGTTTTGATTCTATAGTTTGTGAGTATTACAAAGTGTATTTTTATTGAATGCTAATATATATTCCGTACAAGTAGTACGTATGCTTATTGCTGTAAAATCAAAATATATATGTGCAACGAATTCAATAAACATTGTTTCATATATAAACTGTGTTTGTATCAAATTCATTTAGAATGCCACTTCCAATTATATACACCCAAGTCTGGGTAGAAGTGAGCTAAAACTCTATAAAAAGTTATAATATAATTGCATCAATATGTATGAGGATAAGATTAAGAACAAATTCATTAAATGCAAATATGAATACAGTTTTAAAACTACTTCATTCTATTTAGATATAGTTGTAAAAGTACTCCATTCTATTAAGATAGATAAATATAGATAGGAAGGGATCTATCCTACAGGACAGAAACGTACAGGAAAATTTAAATATCTCTAGAAATCCTTATATAATCTTTTTCCTGTGAAATTACATGCTGGTCTACGAATATATATTTTCTTAAATTTTCGCCTTTCATATTCGAATGAAAAATATTTTTTACTTGTATGTTCACTTCACGAATGTTTCCAATTAATCATGTCCTTACGTGGAAGTTTATAATCCGAATAATGCATTTTCCTTTTTCTATGATATTTTTCGATGAAGTTTGAAACACGATATGAATGGAAGCTGTATGTGTAAGTAAAATGCAGTCATAACAAGGTATTTCAGCGAGATTATGATTTGTTTTTAATTTAAAAATTTTGAAAATAAATTGTTTTTCCCAAGGCAGGATGTAGGCATTAGAAATAGATATATATCATAATTCTTTAATGAAATATCTTTTGTGTTATAAAACACGTTTCGAAATGCAACCACTTATAGAGAATTGGCACTTCTACCCTACCTTGGGTGTATATAATTTGAAGTGGCACTCTAATGAATTAGATTCAAACACAGTTCTAAATTAATACAACTGTTTATTTAAACTTGACACGTAAATATGCTTTTCAAAATAAATGATGCGTACGACTAGTACGAGCTAAATAAACATTCCTGCAAGGCATATTATTCCAGTATAGACACGTTGCAAGGACATACAGTTTGAAATACTCACAATACTTGAAAGTCGACCAGCAATGCTGCTACGTAAACTTTAGGCCACAGAACGCTAAATAACTTTCGTCTAACACGAACTCGCGTAGGTTAGCATGAACCTAGCTAAGCACCTCGAGCTGCTGCTCGCAAACGCATTTCACTTCCTTTCGCCTCCTTAACACTTCCTTTCTTTAATCTAGCTGCTTCGTATTTATACCAAACGCGTATGCCTTGAAATTAGCATATCTCAAGCTGCTTCTTTAATTTATTCACTTAAAAGAACTATTCTTGTGAATCGAATCTTATGTAAACCTTACGCACTTTACCGCTAGAAAAGACAGGTTTATTGTAATTAAGTGTTTAAAAAAATCTGTAAAATGTAGGAAGTATTTTCTAGTTTATCAATGTTTCAAATGTATTACTTTGTACAGGTGAAGAGTGTGATGTGTTAAGAGCATTTTAATACTCCGTTACGGAGAATTCTTTTCTCCTTTAGTCGGGTATCACGTAGTTTTCTAATAAATAATCAAACTTTTCTTCTTTTGAATTAGCAAAATCTTTTATATGCGTAGAAATGGGCCTAAATTTATGAGTAATTAATTTTTGATTTTTGCAGTCCGCATACGTCATAATTAGATTTTATCACCAGAAGGCAATGTATTTGTTCATTAACCACGATCAAGTGGTACGCACAGTACCGTAACTAAGCAGGGGCAATAGAAGCACCCGCCCATGGCCCACTTGGAAGGGGGTCCCAAAATGCTGTATTTGGTTTATTATTTTCCCAAACCTAATTAATTAAAGGGCCCAAATGAAAATTCTTGTCCAGGGCACAGGAATGTCTAGTTACGGAACTGGGTAAGCTTATTCAACACAATTTATAGAGCAGTTACTAAACATTTTTTTCAAGTTTAACAAAGTCCTTTTACATTTGAATAGGTAAAGGGAAAGAGGATGAAATAGGTAAAAAGCTAATTAGATTTATATCATATCACGAGCAGACTTCATTGAAAATATGTTATTGCTCTGCTGGTATCGCTTCATATTTCTAGAGAGTGCAAACATGCTTTTAATGGCAAAGTGGTGAGATGAAAACCCTTAAATTTTGTAACTAAAAAGGTTCAGAAATGTTTGCCCAAAGAGGGTGTGGTACAAACTTAGTTCTGATTGAGATCCCTCAATCCGGATTGATGCACAGTCCTTCGGATAAAATATCTTTCAATAATAAATTTAAGTTTAAAAAAAGCTGAAAAATTATGAAGACATTTTAAAGAAATGAAAACATATCTTCTGTAACAAAAAATTTAAAAGAAACAAATGTATTCCACTTTAAAGAATCCCATTTTTATCCTGAAACTTGTCGTCAGAAATTCTTGCAGAACATTAGATCTTTTTTAATAAACTTACTTAGTCGTTCGAAGATGTCGGTGTCACTTTTCTACTTTCAGTTTAATTAGCCAATTATCAGTCTCAACTGTTACCATAAAAGCATTTTGGTAACAGCACCATTCTATATCACTTTTAGAGAAAAGTTTCAAAATCTATTCAGCATATACCCCAGCTTTGTTTCCGAGATTTTATTAAAACATTAATGTAAAAGTATTCAACAGTAAAGGCAAGCCACTCGTCAGTAGAAAAAGAAAAAAGTGATGGTGTGAATATGCTCAGACCAATAAGCTAGCCCCATTCCACAGAAAGTATTCTCATGTAAATATTCGATAAAATGTGAAAATATGTCTTAATAATATAAATATGTATAACTATGGAACCCTCGATCTTAAAATTACAGAATTTTAATGTTTTGAAGCAGCTAAAAAAGAAAGTTTCTTGTTTGCTTCTGTTTGCCTTTTTGGTAGTTTTCTCTTGAGACCCAACGTCAAGATAATTTTGTTTCATCGACAATAAGTTGATGTACAAATGTGTTAATTAATTGCCACTATCATGTACACCACTCAAAAATTTAACATATTTATTTCGTTCCTTTCTGCAACCGACCATTTATTTTAAATTGGATATATTACCTTTTTACATAAAATTATACATTTTTAGAATGGAAGCAGCATTATCCACTACTCTTGTATTGCATATATATATATATATATATATATATATATATATATATATATATATATATATATATATATATATATATATATTAATGAGGATCATAAAAGAAATTTCGATTTCTTTTTTTCCCTAGTGCGGAAAAGTTGGGTACTGGTGGGTAGGTGACGTCTGCAAAGTTTTGGGAAAAATAAAAAATTTCTTCCGTCTCCATTTCGGCCGTGATTTTTAGCAGATTTTTACCATACAGTTAAAAATGTGTATTTCCATTGTTTTCTATGCAACTCGTCATTTTGTTCTTGAATAAAATACAGAGGTAATTCGAAACTTAATACAGAAAGGCAGGAGCTGACACACTGCGTGCAGAAAAGTAAACAAATATTTTGGCATGAAAACATTGTAAAAAACAACTTTAGAAACGAAGCTTAAAACCTTCGTGAAAGACTTGCGGAAATTGTTCGACATTTCTTCATTAAGTGTGTTTCTTTAAACAAATGTTCTTGCCCAAAACATAAAAGGATCCCTGAAATGGAAAGAACTTTTCTTATAGACCAACGGGAACTTAGGCAAATGTCCATAGGCGCTGTTGACTTAAAAGAAACTGAAAGCTGAGGAAACGACTCAATAGTAAGCAGAAAGAGACAGAATCTGTAAGTCTTAAAATAAAAGTTTCGCCATCTGTTACTCCATCCAGGCTCATATTTCCTGATCCAGATTCTGACATGGATCCACATAACTCCGATAGTAACACAGATTACTTGAAGCCTTCCCCGTTCACATCCAGAATGACTCAATCTGAAGGGGAAAAGACATTACGATAAAGCCGATACCCAGCAGTAGCTATAGCTTGTGACATAACCGGAGTTTCAGATCGGGCTGGAGCCATCATCGCAAATGTTGTTTTGGAAGATTTGGGGATGATTACCGAAACACACACTTTAAATGTAGTTGATAGACATAAAATAAGAAGAGAGTGGAAAAAAAATCGGAAAGAATATGAGCTAGGAAATTAAAGACAGCTGGAACCACTGAAGGGACTTTATTTTGATGGAAGGAAGGACAAAACTCTAATGCAACAGAGAGTAGGGGGAAAGATGTACCAGAAACAGTCCTGGAAGAACACGTTACAATGATTAAAGAAACTGAAAGCAAGTACCTTGGACACATAGCACTAACCTCATCATCAGCTTTGGGTATTTCTAAAATGATGCTGCAATTCATGGAAAATAAGAATATTGACATTCATCAACTAGTAGCAATAGGGTGCGATGGAACAGTCGTTAATACTGGCTATAAAATCGGCGTGATTCGCCTTTCTGGGGAAGCCATTGGGAAACCCTTGCACTGGTTTATCTGCCAGTTACACGCAAATGAGTTGCCACTCCGACATTTAGTGCAGCATTTGGATGGTGGAACGAGTGGCCCTAATGCATTTTCTGGTCCTACTGGGAAGGCATTGGCAAATTGTAAAAATCTCCCAGTTGTGAGATTTGTAGACATTTCAAGCGAATTTCCGAAAATCGACATAAAGGATCTTAGCACACACAAGTGATAGCTTTGGTATATTTGTCAAGCTGTCACAAATTGAAACTTCTTATCAAGTTTGTCACAAAAGCACCCTGGGAAAATGTCTCATGCACGTAGGATAACAACTTCAAATCGAATAAAAGTTTACACATTAGCTCGTTAGAGCCTTCAAACCAACTTCAAACTCTGGCAGAGTTCATAATGAAAGTGTACCCACCTATGTGGATTGCAGTCAAATTAAATCCATATACCACATATGGTCCACGAAATTTGTGGAAGACAATAAACGTCTCAGGCTATCTTAAAAACGATTCAAAGACTGTGGTCGATCCCATTATCCAGAGAAATGGCTATTTCGGCCACCCGGAAGCAAAATCTTGTCAATCATCACAGACGACAGACAGTCCATTCGAGAACTTGGACTACATAGGATTTTACGAGCAAGAAAGGAAAAAAAGGAAGGAATCAGACACTACAACATTCCCTCATTCAACTTCGAGGCAGTTTCATATACAGGCCTTATTGATTGGCAGAAATGTAATTTGACGGAACCCCCAATGACAGAAGATGATTTGAGAAATTTGATTTCCAGTGGCGAGTCTGTAGCTCAACAACTGGGAAGCCTAAAATTTCCTTGCCACACCCACAGTTTTGAACGTTTCGTGAAACAAGTAACAGAGGTTTCTGAGGCTGTGTGTGAAGAAAATAAGCGTGACGGTTTAGTTAAAACCCGAACAGAGTCGAGAAAAGCTATGCTATCATTTGAAACCAAAAGCGAGTACCGAGTAAAACCGGAATAACTGCAAGGGCAAAGGAGTTAAGTGCCGATATTGTTGGGTGGCTGGGTGGGCACGGGGGGAACTCGCAATGCAGCCACTATATATATATAATGTAAGCCCTGTGGTGAGTTCTGGGTTTTTTTCTGAATTTTATATCAGAAAAAGCGAAAAGCTGCATACAACACAATGGAAATACACATTTTTAACTGTATGGTAAAAATATGCTAAAAATCACGGCCGAAATGGAGACGGAAGATATTTTTTGTTTTCCCAAAACTTTGCATACGTAACCTACCCACCAGTACTCAACTTTTCCACACTAGGGCAAAAACAAAATTGAAAACTTTTTTTACACTCCGCCCTAATATATATATATATGTATATGTATATATATATATGTATATATATATATATATATATATATATATATATATATATATATATATATATATATATATATATATATATATATATATATATATATATTCTCATTGCAAATATTATCCATATAAATGTAAGCCATTACTATTTTGTTCTCTTTACATTTGAGTCTTTCAATACCTTTAGTTTCATATAATCCTCAAAGCAAATAAATATTACTATGGCTCACACATATGGGAGATCAACGAAAAACTAACAAACAGAGTTTGTAAAAAATACATTTGACAGGAATCAAGATAAATGAATTTAGTTCTTTAAGTATACTTCTTTCTTGTAGGATGTTCAAAGAACATCATTTTAAAGAAAAGATTCCTACTGGTCTTAATGTTTTTCTAATTTACTCTCAAAATACAAGGCCTGCGTTTTATCAATTTATCAGCATTACCTTGTTACTAGCGCTCTTGTTTTTTGACAAGATCTCCGCTGTCTTTTGGTGCAGAGCTAAAAAACTAATCTAAATAAATCTCGCATTTTAGTATTAGAAATGCAGAAAGTTTCAAATAGATTCCTTGAAACCCATTTGCTTTTTTTTTAAACTTTGTCATTCCAGCATTACAGCTTTGAGTTTATTGATATTTGAAAATATATGTAAACTAGTGGAATACCCGTACTTCGCTACGAAGTACAAATTAAATACTACGGCCAATGTATGCATTTAATGCCAATATATATATATATATATATATATATATATATATATATATATATATATATATATATATATATATATATATATATATATATATATATATATATAATAAATACAACGGCCAATGTATGGAATTGATGTGAAAAAATTCATATGTTTCTAAAAAATCGTAAGGGATATTTTTATAGACACAATAATGTAGAATAAAGTATTCAAATTAAATCTAATAGAACATACTAAAGAATATAGTACAATTAATATAGTACAGTTTGAGAAAAATATCTTTTACTGTATTTTAATATTTTTTTTGATAATGTCTGCCACATTAGTAAGAAAATATTTTTTTGTCTATTTCGCTGCGTTAACGTGACGCAAAATTAGTTTAAAGTATCACTAAAAGAAAGGAAACCACGTAATCAGCATATAATAAGTTAAATTCTAAAAATTAATCTTTAAAAATTCACCAAAAATCAGAAAACGGGGGTAAAGATTCGAAAAAGATTTCATTTTAAAGGAATTTTTATGATATTTCGCGTGATATAAATGTTATAACCCTCAAATTATTTTAAATGCAAACGTAAAAACAGTTACTAAAACTCCTTAAAAATTTAATTTTAAAAACTGTAATCGGAATTTTTCAAAAATATTTCTTAGTGCACCCCTACACTATAAGAAAAATCGCCATGCAAAATTTCAGCACTTTAGGTCCAGCGGTTTGGTCTGTACGTTATATGTCAGTCAGTCAGTTACGGAACTGTTTTATATATAGAGACGAATAACAAAATATGCGCAGTAATATTAAAAATTACAGATATTATCCGATGTTAATTTTTTTTCAAACAGACAGTATATATGAAAAAATATTGAGCTTCAAATAAGTCTAATTATAGATTTTATCATTGTTAACACTGTTTCTGTTTTTAAACGATGTGACGCATATACTAAGAGAACCAGATAAACGATATTGGCTTGTCTTATTTTAACATAAATAGGTAAGAACGTTAAATTTTTGTAAGATAAATTTTGTAAATTTTGTAAGGTATTTTGCAGTAGGTCCCGGCAGTGGCGCACCCAGGGGCAAAGGCAAGGGGTCCCCCTCCCCCCCAAAGAAATTTAAATTGCATTATGAATACTGATTTTACATTATAAATATTTTTATCCGCTCATCTCGCCCCCATGCATTATAAATATTTTATCCGTTCATCTCGCCCCCCCCCCCGAAGAAAAACTCCTGGGTGCGCCACTGGGTCACAGTTTAATTAGCCCTCGTGTAGCAAAAGTTCTCCTTAGCACTCCAAACCAAACTAAACCAAACTAAACTAACTTGTAAGATATGAAACAAATTAATACATTTGTATTTAAGCCAAATTTAGTATATTGAGGGGGAGATTAATTCATGAATAGAGTTCCCTGTTAAGTGGTTCCAGATTCCAGTGCCGAAGTAAATACTTTCAAGTAAAATAAAATGAATTGTAAGAAGTACAAATAAATAAAACTAAACAGAAAAATTTTAAACAGACGTTCATAATTTAGCAGATAATTTTCAAAGTTTTTATACACCATTGCTGTCTACTAAACCATTAACAAGTATACGCTTCGAAGGAGAAATAAATATAAAATTATAGACATGAGTATTATGAAATATTCGTAAATATTTCTAAAAAAATAATTAGCAATTAGGGTTTCGTACTATTCGTTTTTATGAAATTTATGTTTAAAGACTTAGAGATACTTGTGAAATGAAATTACGCAAAGTAACACTTATTCAACACCACAGTAAAATTAAAGTAGTGGCTACATATTTTAAAGTAATCAATAGTTCATTAACACTAGAAAGACAGGAAATGTTTTCTTTCTAAAAAGATTGAACGCCGTCATTTTGTTGGTTAAAAATAAAATCAAGAATTTAAAATATTTAATGTTTTTTAAAATGGTTGAATACTTTAAATTTTGAACCATTTTATACCAATATATAATATGATCAGGCATTTGTGATTTGAGGAGCTATTCACATCGCATTTGTCGTTCGTCTTCAAAGACATTTACAACCGTTGTGATATGTGGTTTAAAGTAGAATTTTCTAAACATCTTAGATTAATACACACACACACACACACATATATATATATATATATATATATATATATTATATATATAATTATCACCAGAAAGACGGGAATTTTTTTCTTACTAAAAAAACTGAACGCCGTCATTTTGACTTTTAAAAGTAAAATCGAGAATTTAAAATATTTAATGTTTTTTTAAATGGTTAAATACTTTAAATTTTCAACCATTTTGTACCAATATATAATACATTAGTATATATTTAAATATATTTTTATGTAGGTATGCCGAGCGGACAACCTGGTATGGTTTTTCCTTAAAAATATATGCACGGTTTGTACAGTCCTTATTTTTCAACACCAATATTTCCGAAAAGCCAATATTTCTGTTATTTGCAAAAGGGGGAAGAAACGAAAAGTAACTAACATTTCTCTGGTATCATTTTAACGATTTTTGCCTGTTTTCTATATTGCCGTGAAATTGAAGGCTTTCAGTCTTAGCAGGTATACAACACATTTTCTCCCCCTATTTACTATCGAATATAATTTTGTAAATGTGAGTGCATATTTCGCGTAAATTTACAAAAAGTCATAAAAGTTCAGAAGCCTGAGGACATAAATACAGACATAGTGCTCAATAGTATGTCCGAAACCGTCAAAATGACGGCAGCCGTCTTTCTAGTGTTAATTCACAAATGCAGCATTTTTGGAGTGTTCATTACGACAATCGCACCAATGCTCCTCAGCCTGATGAGGAACTATTGATTAGTTCGAAACATGTAGTCACCATTTTTTAATTTAATTGTGGTATTGAAGGAGTGTTATTTACGTAATTTAGGCTTAATGACTTAGAAATTAAAAACTGAATGTGCTAAATTATTTTAACTGTAAAAATTAGTTATAAACAATCGAAAAGAAATTTTTCACTCCTGAAAAACTTTTTTTTCAGTTATTGCCTGGAATCGAAAGCACGGTTCTCCTCTTTTCAGTCAGAAGAGTTTCGGCATAAAATTATCCAAGTACTCACAAGAGTTTATGCAATTGTTAAACTTACTGTTTCAGCTATGAATTAGGTAAAGCGCTAGTCAAATCGCTGGTTTCTAGTTTGAAAATTTCTCCCATAATGAAATCTTCATTCAAAGCCTACGATCTTAATGTATCTATTTTTTGCCGATTAGTGTGTAGTTCTTTAGAGAAAAAAATTGCGATTTTGCTTCACATTTTATGCAATATTTTTTAAATTCTATAATATTTTACCAGGATAAATCGATTCTTTTCCAAAATGACCACGTGGTATTTTCGGGGGCAAGCCGTTTTGCAACGTTTTTTGAATAGCATACTGCTACACAATACTGTATCGATTTATTTTGTCTTAAGGCATTAGGAGTCCTAGTTTAGTTTTATATTCCTATAGCAATGTGAAGTAACAAAAAGTAAACGTTCAACCTCAATGTGACTGTGAGGTCTTTGTTTCACAATATAACTGCCATTTCTAAAACCCTTCGTAGATTTGTCTCTTTTTGGTCCCTTTTTTCAGATTCTAAACAACACTAGATAGCGAAAATACTGGGTATTTGTTTCTTTTAGAAGATAATTAGGAATTTTAAGCATTTTTGTGTCAGTAATTTGATGTTGACATCGCGCTTTGGTCTGAAGGTGACTTTATTTGGGTTGTCACATTTCCCCATTAGTTACAGTTTTCGTGAGAAGTTCGTGATGAACTACAACAGAGATTGCGAAGTTATGTAACATGCTCCACGAGTGCCATGCGAAAGAGGTTTTCTAGCATTCGATGACCATTGTTGAATTTCGATGATCTTGAAACGCAATTAATAGGTTCTCAATAACATTTGCATGAAAACATAAAATTTTTGAATTAAGAAATATTCTGAGAATATGAGCAAATTAAACGTGAGAGAATATCTGTCATTTGGGATAGAAATATAAAACAGGATATAGTAGTTACAGGGAATGTGTAACTATAAAAGTTTATTAGCTTTAAAAAATGGCTGTTTTGAAAATCTTTTTCTCGAACTTTTACTTTGGAAACAAACTTTTATCAAAGACAATATCAAAAGTGACTATTTATACACATATATACATACATACATATATATATATATATATATATATATATATATATATATATATGTAATGATTACGGTGGCGATGCACTTCAGGCCGTTGAACTCGTGATATTTTCGGGTGTTAGTCGTGACGGAGCACAAGGCAATAGAAGTGGTCGAGTGTAGGCAGGCCACATCCAGAACGGCGAGGAGTCAGCCACATTTTCAATATGATTTTATTTGGAAACTTCACGGTGTCGAAAAACACTATATACAACTGGGATGAAGACATTTGGATGAGTTTGAAGCTTTCACAATAGAATGAGGCCATATTAAGTCCAGAACTTGTTGGATCATCCCAAGACAAAGGGGACACAGCGCGTTAAAATTACATCTTGACAGTACCGTGACAGAACACAAAGAGCCCCCCCCCGAAATGAACGCCAGGCTCCCAGGTAGAGGCGCACTGACCTTTTAATTGGCCAGAAGCGAACACGTGACCCCGGCGCGTCATATCGGAAGATGATCGTGCGATGTCCTTTATATAATGCTTATATAAGACTCTCCGTCCGCACGTGGCATTAGGGGAAAAGATAAATCTATGTTGGTCGATTATAGGTCGCAATCCAAAGTTAAGGGAACGGTATTCTGTTGCACAAAGATAAAGGAATTTGGAAAAAGCATGTTAGGGGTGTTTAAAAGGATTAAAATTTGTTTCAATTTCCCCCCCTCCGGAAAAGACTTGCGTGAGGGGCCGGCTCCCTCAGCAAGACCCTCCATCAGGCGAGAACCGCGTAGACAAAAAATAATTTTGATAAAAATTTTGAATAGTAATTCGGAATAAAATTTTGACTCGGGGTTGACAAATTTAAATTTTGGTTACTATCACCTTTGTGTGCCTGCCCAGATCATGAAACATATAAATAGCATAAACTAGTACTAAACAAAAATTTTAAAAAATATCAATGCACTTAAATCACAGTTTGGATTGAGTATGGCACTTTTCAAAATCGTTACAACACAAAAATATAGGAACATTAAATGTTGATATGATTAATATACTATAATACTTTCAACCTTCGTATAGTCCTTTCTATACCATTGGCAAGTGAAGGTTTATCATTAGAACATATTAAATAAGTAATAATTCACAAAATAAAATATGAAGATTTAAAATACACAACTGTTTTCTTATGCTGATCATGGTAACACTACAATATTCAATAAAATTTTAATATGACATGGAATGTAAAAATGCAAAAATTTCTTACTAATAACACAATATATCACATTTGGTTGTTTTTGTAAAGGTGTTAGTGTTTGTGTGTGTGTATCCCTCAACTGCCTTAGGTTCAAATTCTTTCATAACTCTACTACTAAGGAGTGAGGGGGTGTATTGTTGTTTTAGGAGCATATTAGTAATTTATAGTCTGTCCAAATATGGGTTTAGGCTTCATGATGCATTTTAAAAAGGTCAGGTGAATGATAATATCTTAGTTTAGAAGCATGTACAATTTGAGTTGCTCGACCAGCTTGGTAATTGGGTTTATCTATTTCATAATTTACGTCTGAATATTGTCTAAGGATTGTGAAAGGGCCAGAAAAAGGTTGACTTAATTTACGTGTATTTGGATAGTTGAATTCCTCATAAATTACTTGATCACCAGGTTTAAATTTTGATGCCAAAAAACGAGCGTCATATCTAATTTTATTTTTGTTATGGTAATTAATAGTTCTTTCTTTTGCCAAAAGACGAGCCTGATCCACAGGAGGATAATAATTATTGTGATCAATTGGTGGCGGGTAAGGCAGGGTGCCAAAAAGCAAATAGGCAGGGGAGATTTTGGTCACAGAGTGGGGCGTATTATTGTATTCATTAACAACTTGTTCTAATAATTTGGTCCAGGGTACTTTAGTGGAAGAAGTATTAACTTTACACTTTAAACGAGTTACAATAGACTGGTTTACACGCTCAACCTTGCCATTCGTCTGTGGATGGTGGGCCGAAGTCAAAAGTTGTCTCACGCCATTATGCTCCAAAAACCGTCTAAATTTGGAAGAAGTAAAAGCAGCATTACGATCTGTTAATAATTTTTCAGGGACATGTACTTGGAAAAGTTGTTTCAGACAGTTTGCATAAGTTTCTGTAGTAACGCTTTTAGAGGGGAAAGCCCAAATGTATCTAGTGGCATGGTCAATAATTATATGAAGGTATTTTTTTGTAGAGTTATAATAATTAAATCCACCAACAGTATCTAATGATAGGCACTCAAAATGTTTCTCAGTAGGGGGAACTTCCTGCATTAATCCATAACGTTTCTGTCTGGGTTTCTTGTTAAGTTGACAGGTGTGACAATGTTTAACATAGTTAGAATTATCATTAGTTATAAATGGCCAATAATACTGAGGAGAAATTAAGTTAATCATTTTTTGAATTCCAGGGTGTCCAAATTCTTCATGAGTTTTTTGTAAAACTTTTAACCTTAATGACATAGGAACAACAATTTTGTTAATACCATTCTTCTTATACACTATTACATCATTGATTTCTGAAAATTTATTATGTGAAACATTATCCATCTTTTGATAATGCTTAATTTCATTTAAGTCCAATAAGTGCACATGGTGTTGGAGATGCTGAGACACGGGGTGCCTGGATAACATGTCAGCTTCATAATTGGTTGAACCCTTTTGATATTTTACTTCATACTCGAACATGCTCAACTTTAACGACCATCTGAATAATCTACCCCTTGGGTTTTTCACATTCTTCAGCCAAACTAGGGCAGCATGATCAGTATGAACAGTGAATTTGGTCCCGTGTAAATAGTGATAAAATTTGTCAAAACTATCCACAATAGCCAAACATTCCAATTCCGTGATGGGATAATTTTTTTCATAATCTCTTAAAGTTCTAGAAAAATACGCGACAGGGTGTAAGTTATTACAAGCATCCGACTGTTTCAGCACAGCTCCAATAGCATATTGAGAAGCATCTACAAACAAATGACACTCTAAATTTGGATTATACAACTGTAAAATTGGTTTTGACACAAGAAAATTTTTTATCTTTTCAAATGATTCTTGACAGTTATGATCCCAAACCCACTTTATGTCCTTCTTTAATAGTCTATTTAATGGCAATCTTATTTGTGCATATTTTGGAATGAACTTATGATAAACATTTACTGAACCCAAAAAACTTTGTAATTCTTTAATGTTGGAAGGGGGTTTCAATTTTTCAATACTTTCAATGTTTACATTATCTGGAGTAATTCTGCCATTCTCAATTTCATATCCTAGAAAGTTAATGTTACGTTGCATGAATTTACATTTAGATTGCTTAAGTTTAATAGATTCTTGCTGAAAAACTTCAAAAATTCGTTTTAAATGATTAATGTGTTCTGTTTCTGAGGATGAGTAAACTATGATATCATCAAAGTAATGGCACGCAAAATCAATTTTATGTTTGTCCAAAATTCGTCTAATTGTCCTATTAAATATAGCTGGGGCATTCTTTAGTCCAAAAGGGAGGCGTAACCATTCAAACAGGCCAAAACTGGTGGCAAAAGCAAGTTTTTCAGTGTCTTTAGGGTGAACAGGTATATGCCAGTATCCTGAGGTCAAATCAAGGGTGGAAAAAATTTTGGCATTACTTAATTTATCTAGCAAACAATCAATTCTGGGGAGAGGTTCAGCATCTGTCTTAGTAATAGCATTTAATTTACGAAAATCAATACAGAGTCTAGTCTGTTTGCCTTCGTCCCTCTTCAGGGCAAGCGTTATTGGTGCTGAGTACGCAGAGTAGCTTTCTTTTATTATTCCTGCTTCTAATAATTTCCCTACTTGTTTCCTGATTTCTAACTCTTCAATTTGGGAAGTACGGTATGGTCTTTGGCTAACAGGGAGTTCTGAGGTTAACATGATTCTTTGAGGTTCTATTCTAATTGTACCAATGTCATACTTGTCTTTAGAAAAAATGTGGTTGAATTTCTGTAGTAGTGAATTTAGCATAGGATTCTCATTAATGATAGTCTGTGGTGTTTCATCCGATTCCACAGAGATCTTTGGAAACTCACTAAACTCAGTACTAATTTCATGATACATTTGTTTGGTTTGGTTGTCGAAGGTTTTGATTTCTCGGTTTGCAGAATTATTTATATTTATATTACAATTGTGTTGGGGATAAGTCATTGGAGGAAACTTGGTCTGACTTGATTCGGGTTCACTAACTTTGTTAATGTGAAGCGAGATTCTGCACTTAGGTAAATTCTGTTGCAATTTTATCCTCTTTTGCAGTTGGCATACTTCACGTCTCTCACAGTCAATTGTTAATTTAAAAAGCCCACATTCGGGCAATCCTAGGATTAAATATGGTAAATTTGAGTCCAAAATATAAAATTCAGTTGTCTTAATCAGTTCTCCAATCTTCAATTCTATAGTGCACTTCTCTTCTAACTTTATGGTACCATCTGTTTGTCTAACATGAATTGGGAATTTAGTCTTAGTAGGTAAAAAACCATATTGGTTCACAAAATGTCGGGGAAGGAGCGAGATAGAGGATCCTGTGTCTAAAACGCATGAAATGGAATTCCTAGTTAAGTTTCTTGCTTTATTTTGAAAGTATCCGGATACAATTAATTGTCAATATTGCGGTTGGTGTTCTTCTGATTCAGGGGAGTCTCGTTCAGGAGTGTTTCTTGGGTTGTTTTGTCTAAACTGGCACGTTTGTGTCCAATGGAATGCATTTATTATACCCCGCCTCTCACAGATTCTGCAGGGAGTAGGTGGTAGTTGACTCGAATTATAATGGGTATAGTGGCCAGGGGGCCTAGGTCTCATATTCATATTTGGGTTTGGCATAAATGTTGGGTCGGAACTCCTAGGAGCATAATTGGGTCTCCAGGGCTGAAAAGGGGCTCTAAATCTGGTATTCTCTTGTTCTGGTCTATGCATGCGAAAAGGAACTGGTCTCTGAAACTCTGGTCTTTTATTTTTCTCACTGTCTTCCTCTCTCTGTACCTGGGTCAATTTGGTGGCAATCTGCAACCAATCCAAAAAGTTCTGGGGTGTATTTATTATTAGCAACTGACGCATGTTGATGGGCAACCCATCAGTAAGTCCCTCAAAAATTAATTTTGTATTAAGGCCCAAGGCCTTGCCAAGACGAACCTTTTTATGGAAATAGTCTGTGACCTGGTCTGTTGTTTTGAATTTTAAGTTAGAAAATTCACTGAAACTTGTCGAAGTGGGATCAAAAAATTCCTCACTCAGAGTATCTTTTAACTCTTTCCAGGTGTTAATGTCCAAATAGTGGTTGACAAAAGTGGTGAGGGCATTGCCTCTCAAAAACCTGCTCACATTTCGAAGTTTCCACTCATCAGTTTTTTCAGTTTCTACACATTGTTTTTCAAAATAATGGAACCACTGAGAGAGTCTCATCCCCGACTCGGGGTCAAAAGGGACAAAATTTGTATGGTTAGAATTAAAATCTGGTTCATTGCTATTCCCTCCATTTTCATTACTTTCGGTTTTCACCGCTGTTTTGGTTGTATCTTTTGATGTCATTTTTACTGCTTTAGGCTACTGTTTAACTCAAATCAACACAAAATCATAAAAATATTAAACATTTCATAAACAGTCATACCTCATATGAATGAAATTTCCTTATGAATATTATTACCACCATATACTTTTCCAATTTGAAAGTAAATCATGACAGGAAAAATATTTAAAAACACTTCAAAAATCTTAATACCTTTTCAATAGAGTACACACCACTATAATTTTTCTATCAGATTTAAAAACAACTAATTTTCTCAAAATTTTAACCAATACACTGAAAATACTCTTTATCAAAAGAAACTCTACCAATATAACTCATAATTTCAACAATAGTTTACTCGCTATAATGAAAAATATTCTAATATGCTTTATAATTCAAAATACTTCAAAATAAATTTTTCATCAAAATACTACTATAAATATTAAATATAATTGTAAGTTAAAATAGTTTAATTAAATTTAATTTTAGATCTTTCAGGAAAAATTAAACAGTAGAAATGATCACCACATCAGCAATATTTGGTTGGCTTGGATCCGATATTCTGAACAACGCTTGATTTTCACCGAGATGACTTGTTATTGATACGTAGACAGCATTACTCTCACACATGAAAATGAGAGCAACATTTTTGTTTCACTGAGGTCGAACGCAATACAACACACAACAACCTTTGACACAGTCTGGAACACTTCACAAAACACATGGGTAGACGCGAAAGAAAAATTCTCTTTTGGTGACTCGAAAATCACCATAACACCGATGACTTTCAATTTTGTCGGAAACACAGCAGCACTAATCTCGCATAGAGACGAAAAATCGTTGAAAAAGTTTCTTCTTCTTCTGGGGTCACACACTTGAGCTTCAAAAACACAGATGACACTACACTGACGCGGAATTTTCACGAACGACGCACACATTGGAAATCCATTGGCTTAACGGCGCAGAATAACTCTCTGCTGCCGACTTTAATATATGTAATGATTACGGTGGCGATGCACTTCAGGCCGTTGAACTCGTGATATTTTCAGGTGTTAGTCGTGACGGAGCACAAGGCAATAGAAGTGGTCGAGTGTAGGCAGGCCACATCCAGAACGGCGAGGAGTCAGCCACATTTTTTCTATGATTTTATTTGGAAACTTCACGGTGTCGAAAAACACTATATACAACTGGGATGAAGACATTTGGATGAGTTTGAAGCTTTCACAATAGAATGAGGCCATATTAAGTCCAGAACTTGTTGGATCATCCCAAGACAAAGGGGACACAGCGCGTTAAAATTACATCTTGACAGTACCGTGACAGAACACAAAGAGCCCCCCCCGAAATGAACGCCAGGCTCCCAGGTAGAGGCGCACTGACCTTTTAATTGGCCAGAAGCGAACACGTGACCCCGGCGCGTCATATCGGAAGATGATCGTGCGATGTCCTTTATATAATGCTTATATAAGACTCTCCGTCCGCACGTGGCATTAGGGGAAAAGATAAATCTATGTTGGTCGATTATAGGTCGCAATCCAAAGTTAAGGGAACGGTATTCTGTTGCACAAAGATAAAGGAATTTGGAAAAAGCATGTTAGGGGTGTTTAAAAGGATTAAAATTTGTTTCATATATATATATATATATATATATATATATATATATATATATATATATATATATATATATATATATATATGTATATATATATTATGATCTTAATATTAACCCGAGAGCACTCGCGCCCAATTTCGAACACAAGAACTCGCGCCGGGTATCTCATACCCCAGTTCATTTCTGCTATTTAAATATTAATTAATAATGTCTATATGCAAACCTTACGTAACTAAAGAACATAAGATAATAAATTAAAGATTTTTAGTGAATTTTAATAATACTTACATTTTTATAGACAATTTTTACAAACTACATATTGATGTTCAACACAGACATTTTTCCCATTTTTGGCACATAAACTTTGCTTTTCAGTCCTTATTACTTGGGCAAATTTAACATCGTTTATATTTTGTCTTGAGTTTTTTTGCAGGCGATTCATTATTAGTGATTTCCAGTTCCATTGAAGGGCTTGAATAAGTTGTTTTTGTTTGAGGCACCATCATATTTAGCATGTTGCTATTAAAGAGAACATTCCATGCATCTACGGGAGAAGCGACATCTCTTGAATAATTTGTATTACCTGGAAGCTTGATAATAACGTTCCTTGAATGCTTTCTTACAATTTTGCCGGTATTTTTTCTTCAGCAATTTTGTAATTTTAATCTTTACCAATATAAAAATCAGCTGTTGACAGTGAACCTTTATCTTCGGTTTCTGTCTCAATTTCAGTAGAAGAATCGTGATTGCTACAGTATTCTCCATCCTCAGAGGCATCATTATCTTGGGATAAAGCTTCATTATCACTAGAAACAGTCTCTAAAAGATTTCGCAATTGTTTTATTTCCTCGTCGTAATTCAAAAATCGCGCCATGATGCACTAAACTGACAGAAAAAAAGGACAGATCTGACTGACGCGAGGACTCGCACGGGTATGACATACCCGTCGAAATATTTTTCTCAAAATCTATTTATTGAGCAGACTTAGTTTTTACCCCGCTGAAAGAATGTGACCTTGAATACAGCTACACGAAATTTCGGCCTAATCCGATAAGAAGAAGATAACAAAAACATTTAATGAAAATGGATTGGGTATGTCATACCCGGTGCGAGTTCTCGCGGGTTAACAGAATTATACGTTGTCCAACAACAAAAATCTCTTCGATAAATAATCGATATTAATCTGTTGTTTTTATTAATATGTCACTCACTATTTATTATTTTTCATATTAATATGTTATTCTCCCGGAAATACTGATATTATGTTTATTATACTGTGTCAGCTTTTTTGCTCTTAATATCATGATAACAGTTTGATGCAGTTTACGCTATTGCAGTAAATGTTTGCTGTTTCCTTTGAATAAACAAACCGCCATTTGTTTCCGAAATACTGTTTTTAATTCTTTGGGACTCGTGGCGCAGCTAAGGTTCATTACTTCGATGTTAGAACATTTTAGAGTCGTACTTCCTACCATAAAAATTGGTACAAACAATGTATGCGTAAAAGTTGCAGAGGGTTGTATACGATTCGGTTCACTTTAAATTCTGCAATAATTCCCAAAGCCGAGGTGAAAAGCCACTGACTGCTCTACATAGCTTAATAAATACATTTTATCTAGGGAAAACACAAAATGTTGATTCCGTTGTTGTTGTTGTTGTTGCTGCTAATGCCCCCCCCCTCGTCCGAAAGTAGCGTATCGGACCCAGAATTGGCTAGGTGACACCACAATTTTGATTGAATGCTCCCAAGGACGACATTTGAGAGGATCGTACCTTCTACCACTTTCTCTGATCTCATAGAAGTACTTTCCGCTGTACGGAATTAACGCGTCCATATCCGGCTAAGATAGGAAGGTATATAACGGTGCTTGTCTGGATTCGAACCGAGCAACCTCCACGCTGAAAGTCGAAGCGCTACGACTAGGCTACTTCCCAAGAAAAGTAATTCATGAATAAATACCTGTGGCGTTATGGTAGATGTTTATATTTCCAAAAAATTCAATTTTATGTTTTAAGTTGACATGTCCAACTTAAAATTGGTTCTTTAATGTGGCAAAAGCTTATAGCAGAATTATGATATAATACGAAGATATTCGTATTGTCAAATGCTGTTATGTATAAAAGAGGTAATATTTTAGTCCCTAATTGAACATTTTCATTAAAGATCAGCCATGTGCTTGAGGTTTATTATGTGTATTAAGTAAAGAATATTTGGATTCAAAAACTTAAATGAACGATTTTCTATTCCACAACAAAAGTTATTTTTCATTTTGTCGAAAACAGGAAAAAATGGCATATCAAAGTCCGCCGTAATTCCACGGATATATGTCCTAAATCTTGAAGCCAGTCTACTTACAACAGAGGTGTCTTACAACAAGCTCTTGCAACAGCGTCTAGAATGCGCAACGGAATCAAATTTTAGCAAGTAATTTATAAATTCCGATCACGCATCTAACGGAAATCTTTCAGAATTATTGATTAGCGTTTACGCCTGCGTGTACTGAACCATAACCTAAAGTAATGCTTCAAGATTAGTTCCGGCACCACAAAGGCATCAAAATTCACTCCAGCACGTAACCATAAACTTCAATTACATCTGTAGAAACATCCGAGAATCGCTAATGCGAAGTGTAGATTAGATGAGCTTGTTTATTTAAGGGTGTTTCGCAGAAAATTTTATCTTTTATATTTATGGCCGAAATGTCTTAACTCATGGACAGTAGCAAATATGTTTGGGAATAGCCTTGTTTAAGAAGAATATTCATAAATTTTTATGAGATAAAATAAAACGAAAATATGCTTTAAACTGTTAGTAAATGGTTTATTTGTCTAAATTGGTGTTTTTACAACTGTAATGAAAGCCTCTGTTTCTAGAGCTATTGTACATTTGGCCTTCATTGAAATATAAAGCTTACATATTTTAATGTTACACTAGACCAGCGGTTCTCAGTCTGTGGGTCGGGATATCTTAGAGGTCACGAAATGTTTTCTAGGAGACCTCTACGGGTTCAATTTAAAATAACTTTTTAGGGAATTTCGTCGAAAAGAATTGTCAATATTTATTTACTTTGAAATTGTGATGTCTTTAAAAGGAAAAAGTCTGATTCCAAACTCAAACTGAGCTCCTTAGAAATCTACTATTTTTATTTCGTGGTATATATATAAATATATATATATATATATATATATATATATATATATATATATATGTATGTATGTATATATATATATATATGTATACAGTATATATATATATATATATATATACAGTATATATATATATATATATATACGGTATTGTAGCCCTTGTGTTTGTTTATAAATCATTCAATGTACAGCAAAAACGGTGTTAAATAGCGCCATATATATAGAAATATCATACATCTGATACGAAGAGAAATATAATAAAACATGTTTCATTAATTGCAGGCGTTTGGGATTAATTTTTTCATATATTTAGTAGTTTGTTCACTATTGAAGTTATATAAATTCTTGGTGGATTCATTATAAAATTCATTGCTACTAACTGTTGGCTGAAAGAAGAGACCTCTCTCTCAAGAAAACAAGCTTATTTTATAAAAATGCATACAAATAAACACTTATTGTCATAGATGTTAAAATAAAAATAAACGTTTTGACTGATATATGGATTTGAGAGAAGAAAATATAAAGTTTGTTTTTTTTACGTTTGTTTTCTTTAAATATGGAACACGTAGAATTTTGAATCAGTATGTATGAAAAATGTGGTACATATTTTGGAAGGAATTTATTCATTTTACTAGTTAAGATTTTTATGCCATTTCGAAATATAGATATCTACCCACGCAAAGATAAAAGAAACAACGCTGAGAAAGGACTAATGCAACTTTCATGTCTTGACACAGGTGCAACGAATGTTGTCTGACTGAAAAGTGAAATTCTTTTTATCTTTTAATCTGAATAATTTCGTCAAAATGTAGAAATGAGTTTTAAAACCATGAACCAAGCATGATTAGTGTCATATATGTAGGATAGTGACAAAACTATGAAATATCAGTTTATTTTGCATTTACTCTTCGTAACTGGATTGAATATGTGTGTACTAAGGGTCACTCAGAGAACCTTGCTTTGCATATTTTCTACAAAAAACACTTTCGGGATCAATAGTTTTTGAACTTAAGGCATGTATAAATATGCAGTGCTAACTTTTGTTTCCTGAAACCCACTGTAAACTTCGACAAATGTAATGAATATTTTATCATTGCTGAAAATAATGTAGGGTATGCGCTAAATTTTGTTTATTTAAAATGCATCCGCATTTACTGCCTCCCTGACTCACCAAAGTGTTGCATAGATATATGAAATAATTAGGTATATGTAGTTTTCATATGTACGAAATAGATACGAATCTATATATATAAAATGCGTAGGTATGCGGCACAAAAATCGACGAATGGCAAAGGCTGCAACTACCAGATGTAAACATTAGCGGCCGTCCACAATTTGCAACCGCGTGTCAACATGGATTTACTCACTGAAATCAGGAATGTTCGAAAGTGAGCTGCACGTTCAAGTGAAAATTGGCAACAGTCTGAAGAAAGAAAGCGAAGAAGAAATAATTCATTAAGAGAGAGGCGTGATAGAAAGATCATAAATGATCTCGAGGTTAGGCTTAACCGTCGCCGGTATAGCAACCAACCACCAGTAATAGTTAATTTTCTACACTTTTTTCAGTACTTGCTGAATTTTTACTCCATTTTATAACTGAAGAAGTTTTCTCAACAATTTATTATTTGATATGATTAATTGTAGACATCTGAATTGTGAAGAATAGTACATACAGGGAGTGGTATAATCCACACTATATTTTATATTTTCCCCCAACAATATCTTATTTGTTGTAATGATAAAGTATAGATATCTTAATTTTGAAAAACAGTACATACAGAGAGGGATGTAATTTTTAAAATCATTGGTGTTGGGTTTCTCAGTCGGATCTTTAACTGTTCTGAAGTAATGGAAATTCACATTTTTTGATGTTTTAGAATCAGCCTTATAGCGAATACCCCTTAACAACGTATATTTATGATGACAAGTAATGGTAACATTCCTTACATACGTTGCTTTCGGTTAAGTTGTTTTGCAAAAGAAAATATAAAACTGAAAGCGACCATGCTGGTCGCGCAGAGGCTAGTAAATGCAAAATTTGACGATTTGAGCGAAAAAATGCAAAAATTATTTTTTACTACTTTTTATTACGGCGAAAAGTCGGTGATTAACGTTTTTTTAAGTGAAATTAGGAAATAATAGCAATAATTTATTAATATATTGCTTATCTACGATCATCCACAGTCTTTAACTGAGTGATCTCACTCTTGAAATTTGTTTATTATTTATTGCTAACGATTTAAGGAAGAGAATGTGGAGACTACTAGAATGTTAGCTTTTAACGAAGAATACTGATACTTACCTAATCAAGTAAGTAAATTGTGTTTTTTAAATAAATGCAAAATATTTTAATTTATATATATATATATATATATATATATATACACAGTCGCACCCCGTTATAACGAACTTCAAGGGACCTAAGCTTTTGTTCGCTTTATCCGGTGGTTCGCTATATCTGAGCCATTAAGAAAATGCTAGAGTTCGCAAAATGTATAAATCATTAGTTGCAATGGGTATTCAATTATGATGTATT
Source organism: Dolomedes plantarius (assembly GCA_907164885.2). NCBI lineage: Eukaryota > Metazoa > Arthropoda > Arachnida > Araneae > Dolomedidae > Dolomedes > Dolomedes plantarius. The sequence continues at coordinate 72,260,062 of OU015495.1, forward strand.
ATAAAAATGATAAAATCTATTAAAAATGATCATTAATGAACTAAATCGACTAAAATCGATTATATTAAACTGATATAGTACTAATTAAATTACGTACAACTGGAAAGCGGAGGGACCAAAACTTTCGTTTGTTATATCCGTGAGTTCGTTATATACCGGGTTCGCTATAACGGGGTTCGATTGTATATATATATATATATATATATATATATATATATATATATATATATATATATATATATATATATATATATATATATATATATATATTTGCGAATAAATGCGAAATTTTATATATTGTAATTTCGGTTTTTGCGAAATTTCGGTATTTTTTTGAGAAATTTACGTACCCCTTGATTTATGTAATATATTTAAATTGCCGCTTTTGATATATATTTAAAATATGTTTTATAATATATTGAAAATCCTCATCCCTTTGCACAGCAGATTTAAGTTTAGATTCTTTTCCACTCTTTTGCTTTCATTTTCTTCTGTAATTTAATTCCAATGATATTCTCCCAAAAAGCTGGATATGTCTCTCAAAGTACCTCTAACTGTTGCTATTTCCTTACATTGGGCTTTACAGTCAATTGCCATCAGAGCATGTTCTTGTAAACCGTTTGATCGAGCTTTATGAACTTCTATTACGGAGATGTAAAAACAGTAAACACCAAGTACTTTTTCCCGCTTATGTAGTATCCTTTATCACACATGTCTAGTGCACGGGGTTTAATTTAAAACTCCCAATGACTTTTCTTCTGTTTGAAAAGGTTTGATTCATAATGAGTAGAATCATCCTTGTCTTGCAATTTTATCTGGAAAAGCTATGTTGCAAAGCTCAAAGTGTATTCTCAAAATAAAAATATCAATAGTTAAAACAATTTAGTCAAAGTTCCACCATCAAAATTTATTTAAGAATTTCCAAAAGAATTCTTGCCCCATAAGGAACCAAGAGTGTTGAAATTTCACATGTTAAATTTTACATGAAAACGGATAAGGCATTAATCTCAGTAAATAGGCTTCAATCCTTGAATTTAATTTTTTGAATTCGAAATATTTATTTATTTCCATCATTCTCCGTGGCATTCCCACAAAATTCCTGAAAAGCATTTTGGATAAAGCACTTTTCAAGGGTAAAAATAGATGTACAATCCATTAAGAATCACACTCCGTTTTGTATTTCAGCGAAGGCAATACATTAAGTACAACGATCCACCTTGAAAAAGAATTTCATGGTCTAAATACCCCTTCTAATGTGCATGTGTGTGTTACAAAGATAAATGCCTTGCTTGAAAGGTAGTTACAAACAAATTAAGAGTACTACATTTATTTTTTCTAGCCTAAGATAATCATTATTTAGTAAAAGGAGGCGATACCTAGTTCGGTGTAATGTTTAACAGAATTCTCTTTTGATAGGAATAATTAACGTTTCCAGGTATAATTAGGTGATACTTGGGTAATTTGCTTATCCCCTTAGGTGTTCGAAATGCATCAAATATATTTAATGTATTTATTTACTTACCACTAATGAGCTAAATTATATAACAATAATTACAAGATAAAAAGAAATTTTTACACACCATGTTTTTTAACTTTCTGTTGAATCATATAAACTTGACAACTCTATGTATTAATAAATACTTGTTTAAAATTTATTGATGAATTATCCCATCAATTTTAAAGAAAATGAAAATAATTGGAATTAACTTGTGTTTAACTTTTTGTTCCCGTCCCAGCCGATAGATGGCTGCACCAGTCTACAAAAGAAAATTGACTGAAAATAAATTCAATTCTCGTTAAAGATGGCTAAAAGTATTAAAATAATGCATTGTAATCGCGTTCTGAGCTATTCTTAAAGTTTCATATGTCTAGCTAGTAGGGAAGTTAATGAAAAATCGATTGCAATATTTGTACTGGACAAACACACACACGCACAAACAAACAACCAAGAAAGCGAGTTAATAAAAACATCGTAAAAATTTAATGTAATCTTTACGGTTTTACGAATGATTATTTTTACCATTATTTTAATAAAAGACATTGTTTTTCTATATACATTTCCCGTTCTTTGTCGAGAATTGAAATGAAATATTTCCTTAAATACATCGAAGTTATTGTCTGGACTAATAAATCACTCCATCGATATTAAGATTTCAAATATCGTAATTTTAATTATTCACTGTAAAAAATACAGTTAAAATTCAAATTATAAATTATCGTATTTTTCAGACCATAAGACTGACCGGACGATGGGGGGGGGGGGAGGGAAGGGTTGGATTTATGGGAGAATGTTTAGCAAAGAATATTTTATATTTTTTTAGGTATATAAAGGTATTTTCAATTTCTTCCTTAATAAAGATGAAAAATATGTATAATTAATATAATAAATAATATAATATATATATATATATATATATATATATATATATATATATATATAATATATATATATATTCTAAAATAAAGTAACTCCCGCTGCCGCTGTCAAAAGCTTGTCACGCTATCTCCTCCGAAACCGCTGGCGGTACGGGGTCGAGAGCGATACCAATGGATGCAGAAAAATGGGGGGACCAAAGTAAGACATCTGTCATCTTCGTCGGAAAGTTTTTCATTTTTTTATTTTATGTTTTATGGGAAAATATTGACTTTTTCATCTTCGGATTACGATAACTCGCCGAAAAATGATTGTAGAATTTGGATCTTTTTATAATCTAAAACTACAGATATTTCTCTTTAAAACTAGACCTCAATTGTTTAAAAATATTTTAAAACAGACTAATATTTTCATCAAAAAAGGAAATACAGTTTTTCAAGAAACATCTTCCCCTATGTGGATATAATATTGATGTTCCTCGAGTTTTTATCTTACAAAGAAAATATTTTCATCATCTGGAAGCTGGAAGCTTTCTTATTCATATAAACCTCATTTCAAGTCTATGTCTTAAATTTTCGATTTTTAATTGAATTTTAAAGCTGATAATTCAGCGGTGATTAAACGCCCTTCGCATTAAGGATGACAGCAGTAAATGGATAGGAGCTGTTACATTGCCCGAGAATCACCCCTATGTATCTCGCTATTAGCCATAACAGAGGAGCGAGCGTAGCAAGTCTAAGGACGTAGCCCCTAGTATATATAATAAATACACATATAATATATAATAAAAAAAATCATTTTATTTTAATGTTACCTTAGGACCATAAGTCGCACCCCAATTTTATGTCGATTTTTTATGTACAAAGGTGCGGCTTATGGTCCAAAAATGCGGATTTCACTGTATGTATTCGTTAATAACTTTCAAATGTGTAAATTTAAATCATCATAAATATTTGTTTCAGTTAAAAATGTCCTTGGATATCCATAACTGAAGCAATTTAGCCTGTTTTCCAAGATCTGACTAATCCAGAGATTTTTTTTCCAAATATGATTATAACAGAAACAGCAAAATTAAAAAATGTACGAATAAAATGTTACAGGAGAAGTTTTTTTATTATATTTTAGTATATTTGTTGAAATAAAAATCTTTCTCTCGGTTTATAAGTATTCCTATTTCATATGTTAAGGGTATTATAATATCTAAGTTTGAACTGTTTTTAAGCTTAGGCATTGAGCCTGATCCTTAGAAACATTCTCCAATATTTATCAGTGCTTCAATATATATATATATATATATATATATATATATATATATATACGGCTGTTGAAAATATAAAATGATGGTGCAGAAATTGGTAAAATAATGCTTTGAAAAAATATAGGACTGTTGAAAATATAAAGAGAGGGTGCAGAAATTGGTAAAAAAATGCTTTGAAAAAATATAGAACTGGTGAAAATATAAAATGATGGTGCAGAAATTGGTAAAATACTGCTTTGAAAAACTATAGGACTGTTGAAAATATAAAGTGAGAGCGCAGAAATTGGTAAAAAATGGTAATCACTTAAGGAAGAAAATGTTTTTCACGAAGGATGATCCTAGATACGATTCAGGGATACACTGATAAAAACTTTAAAAATAAGATCCTTCAGAAGGTTTTTTTATATGTAACGTACCTTTTCCAATAGTAAAAAACATGTAAATGTAAACAGGCAAAAATAGTTTAAGGAAAAATCAGAACACCAAGAACCAGAAATTTAAGCAGAGCTTTTATGGAAACCTGTATATGTAGAGTAATAATAATAAATTTTAATAAATTAGTTTATTATTACATTTTTGAGTTTATAACTATTTCAATAACTACTGCAATATGTAAGAAACAAAATAGCAAAGTGGGGTGTTAAAATGTCCTCAATTATCCAAAAAGTTTATGGTAGCAAAATGTAGGGACAACATTTGTTAGATACTCACACATTATATTTCTTTCGATTGGAAAAATATACTAACGATAGTTAATCCTGGCTTATTCAAAAATTGTTGTACGTCATATCATACTAAGTTATATAACGAAAGAAATAACGTAATCGGAGAAAGAATGCCCTTAGAAAAGCGGCACGGTATCCCTAGGATAATTCCACTGATAAATCCAGAGATAATCTTGTACTGTTATTTTGAAGAAAGAAAAGGATATAAAATGACGATATATTCTTTACGTTTTACGCGTAATTATATAAAACTATATATTTATTGAAATAAAAACACCCCTCTATACCGAAACTATTTCGAAAAGATTGGTTTCTAAAACTCTGATATTTAGAAATAGTTCATTCTAATCTCTACAAAAGCTTTGTTTATACATTTTCAAGCAGCATTGTTCAAAATTTGGAAAACGAGGCAAATAATTTATTAAGAAAGCAAGGGGTATTCCTAAAATAAATAGAATGGTAAATTATTTATGTTTCATATCTTCATACTTACAAATTTTTTTAAATTATGAATTTGACTAAAATAAATAAAACGTACCTTAACCTTTCTCGTTTCCTTATGAGAAATATTTTCTTTTCCTTCCAGACTTCTTGATTCAAATTTCATTCCTCAAAAAGCATTTTTATAAAGAAAATGAAAAAGAAATGGTAAAATATTTCAAAATAAGTCTGTCGGTTTCAAAGAAAAGGGTTATTTTCCCATTACAGAAGATGAAATTTCGGCATTTCCTTTGAAATAAAACTTACTGCATGTTTGAAATGAAAACGGAGTTACCGTTATTTCGTAAGACTCAAGAAGTTTTTATGTTTCTTGTATTCCGAGGAATGTAAATAAAATTTTCACTGAATCATGTCCATTCAGTTGGATAAATTTTATGTATTTACTATCATTTTCACTTGAGAGAGAAGTCCCATCATATTTGTCTCCACATTTTGCCATTTTGTGGAAGTATTAATAATTATTGTTGTGGCCGTGATTATAGAAGATCAGCACATTGCATTAAAAATAAAAGAATAAAAATAGAATTCACTTACCACACTTAATTTAATACTTAAGCTAGGAGAGCACAAAAATTATTTACACGTGCGCATCACTATTCTTCCTCAAAGGACAACTAGTTTTAAGTTGATGTTTTCATAACAGGGAGAGCTGTTCATTTTGAATTAGTAATTAAAGAAAAATATTTTTTATCCTATGAACTCAGTAAGTAAAGATATTCTCTTAACTTTGAATCAGAAAGCTGCAGCTGAGAAAGTGAATCATATAAGGCATGAAAACCAAGCTAATATGCTTGATTTTCATGCCTAATATGATTCACTTGTACTCTTCCACATAGATAAAATATGGATTTTAAAAAAGTATCATATTTTCTAAAGTTAGGAAAAACATACACTTATACATCCGCAAAATAAGCTAAAAATCTTCTGCTGCTATGTTCCTCATTTCTAAATCAGAGTCTGTAAAACACAATAAAGCATTTTAATACGTTTTAATTCTTTTTAATAATAAAGTCCTTTCTCACACAGAACGTGATTACTTTACGACATTTTAAAGCTGATATTTCATGGGCTTTAGGTTCCGAAGTATTTAAGAGGTCCGAGATCATTATTTTATTGTAATACAATGGCTAAACCGGCCAAGCGCACTTATATTGAATCTTGGATACATTTTCACACAATTTATTGAAAGATAACACAGGTCTGCAAAAAAATATTTTTAAAAGTTGCTTGTAGTTTGATAACTGATTTCTATGTATTTTTCAGAACTGATTTCAAAAATTAAATCCAATTTTTTTCTTCACCTCAGGTTATCTCACAAAAAGGGTGTGTATTTTGAGTGAAAAACTCAATTTAACGCAATTTTGTACATTTTTTCTAAAGGTTCTAGATTTTAATAAACAAATAAAAGATGCAGTGGTTTACATTTACACAACAGAATATTGAAGAAAGTGCATAACTATAGAGTCAAAAGTCCTGGTATAAGTGCTTTTGCTTCACATCAAAACTTCTTTTAGTGCCCTTCTTGCTGTGGACAGCTTGAGGATCGTCCCTTTTTAATATCCAGCAGCAATCCGCTCTCATATTAACGTTCCATCTTCCTTGGTACCTTTTCCCCATTTTCTTGATGTCTTGATGGAACCTTTCGCCCTGCTTGTCACTGACATCATAAAGAGAAGTCAAGGTGTGAGTGGAGAAAATGAACTTTTATGCTTATATTACACCCACCTTCGTGAAGTTTTCTAACATGTCACCGACGATTGACTTGTAGTTTGGGTCATTTTCGTTTCCTAGAAAACTGGTTACAACTAGTTTAAAAGATACCCATGCTACTTTTTATCTTGTTTCCATTTTTTTTTCTCAAAGCTGGCATCCCTCATCAGTGTTCTGATGCCAGGTCCGACAATCACTCATTTTATCTTTGCCTCGGATAACCCAGGAAACTGCTCATAAAGATATCTAAAGCATTCTCCTTCTTTTGGCAATGCCTTGACAAATTGTTTCATGAAACACAATTTAATGTGTAGTGGTGGAAGTAATACCTGTTTGAGATCTACAAGACTCTCCCTCTCAACGTTTTTTAACTCCAACCTGCAAGGTTTTTCTCAGCAGCAATTCTTTCTTAATATAGTGTTGCTTCCTGTCACGACTGTCCCATTCGCAGAGAGAGCAAGGGAACTTTGTGTAGCCAATCTTTTGACCAAGCAACATTGAAATCACTTTTAAATCGCCACAAATCGTCCATTTATGATCCGAATTAAAACTTTTGTTGACCAGCTCAAGATTTTCAAACCATTGTTTTAGATGTGGTACAGTGAAAGGTGGTGGGAAGGAGGATGGCAGAGACAGACAGGCACTAACACGAAAGATGTCAGTGGAAGAAGATAGTAAGGGATGGATAGGAGGGAAGTTCGACACACAGGCACTAATAGGAAAGTGATGTAGTTTCAACCGTAATAAACTAGTTTTAGTACACCTGTCCAGTATATATAAGAATGTCTATTTCATTGCAAACGCCTTAAAGCTTCCTCACATTACTTTTTAAAAGTGTTTGTACGCAAAATATAACAGTTTCTTTGGAAATATTTGAAATTTTGTCTACAAATATAAAGGTACCTTACTTTAAAAAATACACAAATTCGACAAAACTAGACATGCTAATAGTAACAAAACTGTAGGTGGTGGAATTTATTCAATAATTTTCCCATAATCAGCACCAAAAATACTCTAAAAATCACTGATTACATTTGAGACAATTTTTTGTCTCAGTCATGTGTAATCAGTGAAGCCATCCTGAAAAACTACACACACACACACACACACACACACACACATATATATATATATATATACATATATATATATATATATATATATATATATATATATATATATATATATATATATATATATAATTGAAAACTGCTTTTTATAATTGAAAGTCAGTTTTAAGAAATCAAAGTAATATCATTAGTCTTTTAAAACAGCGGTAAAGTGAAAAAACAAATTGTAATTTCCCGAACGGCTTTTTTATGAGATATTCGAGAATAAAAATCATTTCATCCTTTGTGCTTATTTCATAATTAAAAAAGTTAAAATAGAAAACAAAATTACTCTACCAAAAAATAAATATTCGCACTTGGAGTTGTTTTCCTATTTAATTTCTCGGATTCCCTAAACGTAAAATGGGATTTACATTAATAAACGCATGGAATATATTTGAAGAGGAATTTCGCATACTTCCAGCAATAATCGTAAAGATGAAATCACTAGCTTAAACATAGGATAAAAAAAAAGAATTCGCTCTGCTTCAATAATATGCGTTTAAACTGATAGAAAAAGGTTTATTTCCTCCGTCTACCTCAATCATTCAATTAAATGAAGTTTACTTCGAAAAAAACATTTGTTAGGACAAAATGTCTTCTACGAAGCCAGAGATATTACGTTTTAAGTTTAAAAACAGTATAAAAAATGCATGCGCTTCTTGAATTTTTCATTATCTCAACTATTTCAAAATACTTTTGTTCCGTTTGAAAATTTCTATTTTTAGGAACCCTTGAGTAACGATAGTGTATCTCATTGTGAGGAAAACATTTTCTGTCAGAAAAATGAAGCAATTTATTTCAACAAATCCTGTTATTAATCTGTAGGTAAAGTAAAATGGCTCAATGCATGTTTTTTATTTACAGCAAATGCATTTTGGACTCTAAAACGTTTTCTCTTATGGTGTGTTTGAGGCGTACCAGATTGGGTAATTTGCAAAATATAACGGAAAATTTGTTTCCCTTGTAATATTGAAATATATTTAAGCTATACAAGACTGCTTTGTTTATTTCAATTTTGATATTTCTCTATCATTATGTTTCACTTAAACCTGGTTCCGCAGAAATATTTTTAAAGGAAAGTCAAATACATTTTTAAAGCTAGAGTTTACATGTGGGGCGGCTCCAGTCCAGAGTTATTTTTTTTTTGGGGGGGGGGGGGCAACGTCAGCTCTTAGGGTTATATATATATGTGTGTGTGTGAAATAAACATCGTCTCATTTTAAATTTAAACTCATTAGTTATCAGCATCGGTGGTTCAAATCTGTGTTTGGTTCAGTGGTATAAATCTGTGGAATCTCACACATCGACGAGAATCAAATAAAACATAAAAACATTTAATATTCACATTGGTCGTACATAGTACATGTTTCTCGTACGCTATCCAGAAGGTCTCTGATCACAAAACATTCAAATCTGCGCTAGCAGCGCCATCGATATGAGTGGGTTCAACCATTTCTCCCCACTTAAAATCCTATGGATTTTATCTTTCACAATTAATCAAACAAATAAAATAATACTAATTAAATTCTTAAATCACATACATCAGTTTGTAAACTATACTGTAAAAGAGTAAATATGTAAAAGGAAGTAAAGTTCAAAATTAATATAAAGTTCAAAATAAAAATAAAATAATAACTTCAAAATTTAAAAGTTCCAGTATCTTCAGAGTTCTCAGAAAAAGGTAATGGCACAACCTTGTTGATGGCTCGTTTTAGAACACCTGTAGAGGTCTTCATCTCAACTACTCTCACAAGACCATCGTTACCTGAAAAAACTTTTAGAAGCGGCCCATTGGCCAGTCCATTGGCTTGGTATTGGGATCCTTCAATAATACAAGCCGGTTCACCTTCAAGTTTGGATTCTGCGCAGTCCATTCATTCGTGATTGAAGGTGATGTAAGTATTCGTTGTTCCGACGGTCCCCAGAACTTGTCTCGAAGGCTCTGTATAAGTTTCCACCTAGAATGAAAAGACAAAGAATCCGAAGCAGTATATCGTTGAGGAAAAGATAAAATGTCATTTCCAGTCAAAAAATGTCCCGGAGTTAAAGGTATCAAGTCATTAGGATCTGAAGAAAGCGATGATAATGGACGTGAATTTAAAACGCCTTCAATTTGAGTAACTAGAGTAGTTAACTCTTCGAAGTTCAGGATAACAAATCTTGTCATTTTTAACAGAATGCGTTTCATCGATTTAATATTTGCCTCCCACAATCCGCCAAAATGAGGAGAAGCAGGTGGAATAAAGTTCCATTGAATTCCCTCTTCTGCACTAAATCGTTGAACTGAGTTGGATTTACAAATTTCATTCCAATTGTCAAGGATGTTTCTTGCACCCTTAAAATTCGTTGCATTGTCACTCCATATGACGGTCGCTTAGATTTCCTTGCAATAAATCGTCAAAGACTTGCCAGAAAGGCTTCGGTTGTTAAATCAGAAACAACTTCAAAAGCGTAGCCTCAGTACTAAAACAGATAAATATAGCGATATATGATTTTACACTCTTGACCTTGTCAAGTTGGGTTTGGTGATTATAGAACCTTCATAATCTAATCCGACCTTTCAAATGGTCTGGAAGGCACAATTCTATCTCTCGGTAAATTCCCCATCATCTGATTTATTGTTTGGTTCTTTGTTCGAAGCAAGTGATACACTTATTCAGTAGTCTTCTAACTCGGTCTTGGCCAGATAGGATCCAATATAACTTTCTTATTAAATATAATGTAGATTGTACACCAGAATGCAAAGATTTTTTGTGATAATGTTCAATAATTAGTTAAGTGGAATGATGAACCGTTGGCAAAAGTATCTGGTGTTTTTGAAATTCAGAAAGGGCAGAATGTTTCAATCTCCCCCCCACTCTCAATATTTCATCTTTGTCCAAAAACACGTTTAAGATAAGATTTTACTACCTTTAGGAATAGGATGTCCGTTTTTAAGGCACTTTATTTCAGTTGGAAATTCAGTTGATTGTACGTGCTTCACTATAATTTCAGTAGCATGTTCAAATTCAGAAGTACGTATACCGCCTGTTTTCCGAAATTCAGAATTCATTTTACAGTTGTAAATAAATCTAAACACAAAGCACTTATTCTAATTAATCTACTAAACGAAGAATATCTTGTAATCAAATCATTTCAGTTTGCTTCCTTTCACTATTGTATTTATAGCAACTGATTTCTTAAACTCTAATTTATCGATGTTTATGTCGGTTTCGACCTGTTGGTTCTAAGGATATGGGACATTCAGCTTCCTACATTGTCAACCACTTGGGACCATGTCACCACATTTCGTCATTTTTAAGTTCACTTAAGGATAAACCTCGACTTATTAAATCAGCGGGATTATCCCTCCCCATACAGTGATGCCAGTCTTTAGGGTACTTAATCTTTGCATTTCTTGTATCCTATTCTTCACAAACACTTTGTGTCTGTTTGGGTCTCCTTTAATCCAATAATAAACAATTGATGAATCGGTCCAAAAATATTGACTAACGGGAAATTCAAAGGCATTTGTAATTGTATGACTAATTCTTGCAGTTAAAAGTGCACTCATGAGTTCCAATCTAGAATCGAAAGTGTCTTCAATGGAGCTACCCTGCCCTTCGATGTTACGAAACTAGAAATGATATTCCCATCATCCAATTCTATGTGTAAATACACAACAGCACCGTACGCCCTTTTAGAACCATCTGAAAAGTTATGCAGTTGAATGGAAGTTGCATTGTTCGGCAATGAATTTTGAAAATAATATCGAGGAATACTTATCTCCTTTAAATATTGGATCTCATTATACCCTTTATTCCAAGAGATTTCAAATTGTTTGGGCAATTTATCGTCCAGTCTAATTTTAAACACCAAATTTCCTGAATAAAACATTTAACTTGAAAAGTATAGGGACCCACGAGACCCATTGGAATCAAATAGTCGGCCAGCTTCTTGTAGCAAGTATCTTTTAGTATCAGTTCTTTTAGAAAGAAATGTTCCAGACCCTTAGAGTCAAAATAAAATGTATCAGTTTTCTCGTTCCAACCGATTCCTAAGATATATTCCTAAGATTTCGGAGCTATCAGCTTCGTGTCTAAAGATTCGTCAGATTCATCTACATCAAATCTTAAATTCCTCAACTCTTGACTTTGTTCGGGAGAGTTGGTTCTCCATTTCCGAGGTCCATGCTTGCGTCTCTAAAATTCTGTACACTTTCTTTACAAGCTGTCAAATCTTGCTTGACATTGACCTCACCACTCACGAAATCATCAACATAGAGCGATTGGCTAAGAGGCTTAGTAGTTAGAGGAAATGTATCTGCGTATTTTTCTAGATGATGTTTTATTGTAGCTGCAAGGAGGAATGGACTTCATTTCACTCCAAATAAAACACGCGTCATTTGGAACAATTCAAACTTCTTGTTTTTATTATCGGTCCCTGGATCTTCATCCTAGTAAAATCTTGTGAAATTCCTCTCACTTTCGTCTATTTCAATCATCAAAAAGGCCATTTTTATATCGGAAACAAATGCAATCGGGTTTGTTCTAAATTTGATAAAAAGGAGAAATAAAATTTGGTAAAATATTAAGACCTGCATGTAAACAATCATTCAAGGATAGTTGTCCCTTCGAATGCGATGATGCATCAAACACGATTCGTAATTTGCTCATAACTTTATCAGTACAAATCACTGCTCTGTGTGGCAGATAAAATGTATTTGCTGAATATTTTCTTCCTCTGATGGAACACGCTCTATAATATTCTCGGAAAGATAATTTTTAGAACTGATTTATATTCATAATTAAGGAAGGATCATTTTTAAAAGATGTTCTCAATTTCACAAATCTATTCCTTGCCGTTTGTTCATTATTTTCTAACAATTTTTTTCATATTTGGTTTCCAAGGAACTTAACCTTGTACCGCTTATTTTGGTACGAAATTCCAGCTTCAAATTCAGACATTAATCTTTATCAATATTTTTGTCATAAAATTCCTCTGCCTCTATGCCCAGATTTTCTAAGTTCCAAAATTCACTGAACTGTTTAGATATATTATCTTCGTGACCATAACACTCATTGCAATTTGTTCTTCACAATCGATGTCTCGCCCTTGTAAGGCCCACCCAAAAAATGTTTCGACTGCTACAAGAGTTTTGTTTATCCGTGTAATTCTTCCAGTAACTACCTGATAGTAAAAGTCTCCACCAATTATAATCGATATCTCTTTATTGTTAAACTCATAACAACCAGCCATTTGTACATTTTTCAAATACCTAAATTTTTATCAATAGTTTTATCAGGGGTGGGTAAATGTGTAGCCGAAATACGTTCAATTTCTAGCGCTTCCATTTCTATACATAAATTAGGGTCATCTCTATTTTTAATCTAATTTTAACTACATTAAATGTCTTGCGTTTCCTATCCCCAATGATCAAATAGAAAGGTTCTCCTTTCTAACAATAGGAAAGTTAAACTTTTCCGAATACTTCTTAAAACGAAACTTTTCTGACTTCCGTTATCGAGAAAGAGCCTTATAATTTCTTCTTCATTATTGGCCATCAACTAACGCAGCACACTTTGTAATAATGAACGATTGGTTTTTGTTCTAAAACTGCTGAATCTAAACTATTCGTTTCCTGTTTCACAGTAGAACTGTCGCTGTTTTGATTTCGAAACCATATGGCAATGTGATTAGATCCACCGCACATAGGTCATAAATCCGTTTCAGACACTCGAATGCAACGGTGACGGGGTTTCAAAACATAAATAACAAATTCTCTTTCCTTTTAAAATGTTAATTTGTTTCCTTATCATTAAAGTATCACAAGAGTCTAATTTATGCCTTGTTCTATCACAAAACAGATAATTTCCGGGCGCCAGTGATTGTTTCACAGATGTAGAAAACGCCACCTACTTTGTTTTCCCGCGGTAGTCTGCCGTTATATCTAACAGAAAGGTGATTTTTATTTTTATTCTCTCTTGTGAATGAAAGAAATTTTATTTTTGATTCAAATGGTTTATGACTATTAATTTGAAATGATCGCTCTCGGCTTCGAATTTCCAAATTGAGAAACTGCAAAAGAGCATTTAAAATCGAATTCTTTATCATTTTGAGTACGATTAAATTCCAAAACAAATTCTGAAGGAATTAACTTCATTAAAATGGGGGTTAATAAATTTGAATATGACTCCCCCTTTATTCCCAAACTTTCGAGACTTCTTATTTGTGTTTCTGCGTTGTCATACAAATTTCTCAAACTCATAACATCATTAGGATTTTAACAGGTGTTAAATTCAATAGATCACTTACGTGACACTTAATCAACATAGATTTGTTTCCAAATTTATTCTTTAATAAATCAAGAGCTTTATCATAATTCTCAGAAATTGCAATCCGTTAATGCAAGAAAGCGCATTACCACACAAATATGATTTGAGGTAATTAAATTTATCAACTTTACCTTAGTTTCGCATTATTATGGATAGAGCTTTCAAACAAATTATAAAAATCTAACCATGTTGCATAATTTCCAGAATACTTATTTATATGCAATTTCGGTAAATTTATATTACACAATCAGAATTATCAGAATAATTCAATTGAGTATTCGTGAAACTGTATCAACTTGGATAGAATTACACTGCTGGCCACTGTAAATGCAACACCTTGAAGGGAACATGCAAATAACATGAAATTTACAACATGCATTAGCGGAGGTGAGATATGCAAATGATTAGAATTTCAGCGCAGACGCACATCACGCGCGCCTGTGGCGCCACTTCAAAGCGCTATTTAAAGCTTGGAGATTTCGACGATTTCAAGTTCGGCAATTGTGTTTTTCTTGAGGTTTTTTTCAAAAAAACGATCAATTATGCCTCGTCGAAAACAGCGATCATCTTTGATCAATTATCCGAGTTCGACAGAGGAGGATAGTGGCCTACCGAGATTGTGGATTATCTTTCAGGAAAATCGGTAGTCGTGTTGGACGAAGCCAAACAACTGTAATGCGGATATGTGATCGTTGGATGCAGGAGGGTACAACGGACCGGCGTGTTCGATCGCATCCACCTCAGCGCACCACATTGCAAATTGTGCGCATGGCAGTGACGGATCGCTCAGTCACATCACGAACCATAGCACAGCACATACAGTTTGTAACGCATCATCCAGTGTCTGCGCGTACCATTCGACGCCGTTTACAGCAGAGTAGTCTGTCCGCAAGACGTCCATTGCTTTGTCTACCCTTGACGCAGAGCCACAGACGTCTCCGCCGCCAATGGTGCGATGACAGAAGGATGTGGATGGCAAGAATGGAATGAAATTGTCTTTACTGGCGTGTCACGCTTCTGTCTGCAACACCACGATGGGTCGCATTCGAGTCTGGAGACACCGTGAAAAGAGGATGCTGAACAGCTTGCGTTATGCACCACCACACTGGTCCTGCACCGGGTATTATGGTATGGGGGTGGTATTGGATATCACTCTCGCACACCTCTAGTACGCATTGCCGGTACTTTAACAGCCAGCGCTACATATCCGAGGTGTTGGAGCCAGATGTCCTTCCTTACCTTCAGGGCTTGCCCACAGCCATATTTCAACAGGATAATGCGCGACCACACGTGGCACGCATTGTCCAACGGTTCTTCGTCCATTGTCAGATTGAATTGCTTCCCTGGCCACCTTGCTCTCCGGATATTTCGCCGATAGAAAACATGTGGTCCATGGTTGCTCTACGATTGACCCAGATTCCATCCCCAGCTGCCACAGCAGATCAACTTTGGCAACGTGTGGAAGCTGCTTGGTCTTCTGTACCCCAATGAACTCATCCAAAGTCTCTTTGAATCAATGCCGAGGCGTGTGGCAGCGGTGATCTCCAACAATGGCGGCTACTCTGGCTACTGATTTTGTCAGGAACCACACTTCACAGAAGTCTATAAATTTAATCATTTTATACTTGATCAACATGTTATCTACAAAATAAATTTTGTTGTGATATCTCTTGTCTTTCTTGGTGTTGCAATTTGGGTGGCCAGCAGTGTAGATTTCATTTTCCTAATTCTAGACCTAAGTTTCGATTTCCAAAATATTATTTTTCTTTGATTTCTTCCAAAGCTTCCATGTCTTCAGAAATCGTATCAACAGTTAAAATTTCTTCAATATCTCCATCTAAAGAATTCAAATTACTTTCTTTTTCGATTAATTGTACTAAATATGCTTCAAACTGAATCAACAGTTTCGACTTCGTTGTTGATCGATATCTCAATTTTATTAATCAATTTTTTCAACATAGAACGTACCCTCTGTCTGTTTCTTCTTTAATTTTGAAAGTTCTGTCATTTTTATTTTCTATCCAGGTATAATTCAGTTTCAATAAAAATTTCTCTTACCTGGATTCAATGTCTCGTTGATATCAATCACTTTCCCTTTGGCGTTGGCACCAAAATAGTTATCAGCATCGGTGGTTCAAATCTGTGTTTGGTTCAGTGGTATAAATCTGTGGAATCTCACACATGGATGACCATCAAATAAAACATAAAAACATTTAATATTCACATCGTTCGTACATAGTACATGTTTCTCGTACGCTATCCATAAGGTCTCTGATCACAAAACATTCAAATCTGCGCTAGCAGCGTAATCTATATGAGTGGGTTCAACCGCTCATTTAGTATTAGGTCTACGATTATATAATTTTAGGCTATGAAAAAAAATACGTCGGGCTTTTTTGGGGGGTTGGGGTAGTTACCCGTACTGTTCCCCCCCTTGGAGCCGCCATTGGATTACAAATTAGACAGGATGAACTAACCAGATAATTAAAATTTTAATTATCTCGTAAAATACCTGGTATAATTACCTGGTATCCAAAATATTAAATTGTAATTCTGTTAGCTGTCTTGTCAGTGTACAACTGACAACACAACTTGTCAGCTGCAATATCTTTTGTCTTTATCGCCCAAATATATTTTTGTCAAGTTATAACTTCAACAAAAGATATATTTGGGCGCGGTGGCCCGGTTGGAAAAGGCAGGAAACTAGTAATCTGAACGTCTGTGGTTCGATGCTGATCGTTGACAAAATCCACAGCCCTTGTAGCACTAATGACGGCTGGTGCACGAAAAATCTGTCGTGGCTTCAGTGTCCTCCAAGTTCTCAAATTTACCTCTGGAGTTGCGGGGTCAAGTGTTAGGTCTAGTGACTTGACCTCGGTTCGAATTTACGGGACCGGACCCTTAGCCAAGGTCGGACTCCGCCCACATGTGGTGCTATTAAAAACCGGAGCCTCACCACTTCTCCCAATAGCCGTTATGGACTTGAACTGACAGTTATATTGTCAAACAAGGGCCATCAGTCACAACAACACACAACAGATATATTGATGTTGGCCTAATGTGTTTATGCCTTAAATTTGTTGTTGTTGTTCTTGTTGCTATTGCCCCTGGTTGGAGGTTCCAATTCACCAGGTCCTAATAAGCTACTGGCTGAAATTGGGGGCCTCCTGTTTTGAATTAGCACCACAAGGGTCGGAGTCCGACTTGGCTAAATGACCGGACCCGTAATTTTGAACCGAGTCAGTCAAGGGGACGAGACCGGAATACTTCACCCCGCACCTCCAGAGGTAAATTTGAGAACTTGGGGGACATTGCAGCCACGACCTATTGAACGTGCCTCCGGTCACCATGAGTGAACACGGCGGCGGATTTGCAGCGACGAGCATCGAACCAGGGACGTTCATAT
This sequence comes from Dolomedes plantarius, assembly GCA_907164885.2. Classification (NCBI taxonomy): domain Eukaryota; kingdom Metazoa; phylum Arthropoda; class Arachnida; order Araneae; family Dolomedidae; genus Dolomedes; species Dolomedes plantarius. The sequence continues at coordinate 72,277,462 of OU015495.1, forward strand.
CACTGGCCCGCTGCTCTTGCCAATTGGGCCCCGCGCCATAACTTACTTTATATTAATTGAGCAGCAAATATTTGAAGAAGAAACTCCGTATCAATAACCGTATTTTTCAGACCATAAGACCCTTTTTACACTAAAAAATCGACTTAAAATTGGGGTGTGTCTTATGTTCCAAAGGCAACATTAAAAAAAATGAATATATTATTATATATATTGTATATATATTTGATCTTTATTAAGTAAGAAATTGAAAATATCTTAAATACCTAACAAAATATAAAATATTGTTTTCTAAAAATCCTCCCATAAATATGATCTGCGTCTTACCGTCCGGTGCGTTTTATGGTCCGAAAAATACGGTACCTAAGAATTAATATATAGGTGTTACTGACCTTATCATTACGAAGTATAAGTTACGATAGCCTGAGGATATAAATGGATTTTTAAGTGACTAAATTCCTGGATTTCTTAATTATTTAGTAAAACGAAATAGTAAACTTTTGTGTTACATAACAAGGCATTTATTATTTAAACAGCAACGTGTTACTACGAAAAAAAAGAGTCAAATGTGAGTGTAGACGACCACGCATTATTTCACTGGTAGGTGTCAGCCACATGAAATATTGGTCTCTTTCAACGTCTTTACACGTGAAGGACTGTGTTGTTATACCTTAACGACACTATAAAAAGCATTAAGGCTGTGTGTACTAACCCACTGGAATCGCTCACCTCAATGTCAACCTACGGATAAAATTTGTCCAGGATTGCCGACTTGGATTTAATTTTTTTTTAAATTCTGCTTCGAAATAGAGAAAGAATTTACACCTTGGGGCGTTTCTCGTTTGTCTTTTTCTAAATGCAAATAATATTTTTAAAATTAAATTATTTGGGAGGAAAATGTGATAAAGTGTGTTTTAAACACTCATAAATTCCTTGGTGGACGAAATTTATAAAATGAATCTTGTTGGAAAAGTATAGAAAAGTTCGGCTATCTGAAATACCATTTTTACCATGTTTTTAGTAACTTGGTTTCTTGTGTGTTGCGTGTGTGTTTGTCAATATAAATCTGCAAGCGATTTTTAACTAACTTCCCGACTAGCTAGACATTTGAAACTTTAAGAATAACTCATAACACGATGACAATGCATTTTTTAATACATTTAGCCAGCTTAAGCAGAATTAAATTAATTTTCAGTTATTTTCAGTTAATTTTGTTTTGTAGAGCTGGTGCAGCCATCTACCGCCCGGAAAGGAACGAAAGTTAAATGCAATTTACTTCCAATTAACTTCATTTTCTTTCAAGTTGATGGGATAATTCATCAAAAAAAGTTTTAAAAAAAGTATTATTAATACATAGAATTGTCAAGTTTATAAGATTCAACAGAAAATTTAAAAACAGGGTACATAAAAAGTCTTTTTATCTTGTAATTATTATTGGATTATCAGCATGTTATGTAGTCTGTAAATCGTAGATAATTTTCTCCCTACGTTAACACTGAGGTGAGCAAATTCAGTAGGGTTAGTACACAGTAGCCTTAATGTTTGAGTCTTCAAAATTCCAGGAAAGAGTCACATTAACAAATCACAATCTTATTCGTGTCAAAAGCCAGGTGAGGGAACTTCCAAAGGCGTTTCAGTAATAATATGCATCGTCATTTATGCAAAGAGAAAAATGTACTTATATAATACGCTGGCTGGCCACCAATTGCAACACCAAGAAAGACAAGAGATATCACAACTAAATTTATTTTGTAGATAACATGTTGACCAACTATCAAATGATTAAATTTATAGACTTCTATGAAGTGGGGTTCCTGCCAAATCAGTAGCCAGAGTAGCCGCCTTTGTGTGGGATCACCGCTGCCACACGCTCGGCATTGATTCCAAGAGACTTTGGACGAGTTCATGGGATCAGCAGACCAAGCAGCTTCCACACGTTGCCAAGTGATCTGCTGTGGCAGCTGGGATGGAATCGGGGCAATCGTAGAGCAACCACGGACCACATGTTTTCTATCGGCTAAAGACCGGAGAGCGAGGCGCCAGGGAAGCAATTCAATCTGGCTATTGACGAAGAACCGTTGGACAATGCGTGCCACGTGTGGTCGCGCATTATCCTGTTGAATATGCTGGGGGCAAGCCCTAAGGTAAGGAAGGCAACTGGCTCCAATACCTCGGAGATGTAGCGCTGGCTGTTTAAAAGTACCGGCAATGCGTACTAGATGTGTGCGAGAGTGATATCCAATACCGCCCATACCATAATACCCGGTGCAGGACCAGTGTGCGGTGCATAACGCAGCTGTTCGCATCCTCTCTTCACGGTGTCTCCAGACTCGAATGCGACCATCGTGGTGCTGCAGACAGAGAAGCGTGACTCGTCAGTAAAGACAATTTCATTCCATTCTGCCGGTCCACATCCTTCTGTCATCGCACCATTGGCGGCGGAGACGTCTGTGGTTCTGCGTCAAGGGTAGACAAAGCAATGGACGTCTTGCGGACAGACCACTCTGCCTGTAAACGGCGTCGAATGGTACGCGCAGACACTGGATGATGCGTTACAGACTGCATTTGCTGTGCCTATGGGTCGTGATGTGATGAGCGATCCGTCACTGCCATGCGCACAATTTGCCTGTCCATCACTTGAAGTGGTGCGCTAGGTGAGGCGATCGAACACGCCGGTCCGTCGTACCCTCCTGCATCCAACTATCACATATCCGCATTACAGTTGTTTGGTTTCGTCCACACGACTACCGATTTCCCTGAAAGATAATCCACAATCTCGGTAGGCCACTATCCTTCCTCTTTCGAACTCGGATACTTGATCAAAAGATGATCGTCTGTTTTTGACGAAGGCTAATTGATCGTTTTTTTGAAAAAACCACAAGAAAAGCACATTGCCGAACTTGTAATCGTCGAAATCTCCAGCAATTAAATAGACGCTTTGAAGTGGCGCCACAGGCGCTCGTGATGTTGCGTCTGCGCTGACATTCTAATCATTTGCCTATCTCACCTCCGCTAATGCATGTTGTAAATTTCTTGTTATTTACATTGTTCCTTCAGGGTGTTGCAGTTACAGTGGCCAGCAGTGTAGTTTTTCTATACTACTATATTAAATGAAGGCCTTATTTGATAGTGGTCAACTCCATTCTTGTTCATTTTGAGATACAGTCTTAATGTCTAATGAGTGGTGAGAAATGACTGCTGCAGTTCTGATTTGTAATGCCTCTGTTGGCAGCAGAAATAAGCTGGAGGTGTACCAGTTTCAAAATAAGATAGAAATGACTTAGATGAACATGAGAGTGAGGCTAACTCCAAGTTTTTAAAAAGCGGAGTTGGACCACTATTCAAAATAGGCCTTCTGATGTAAAGTTTATTGTCAATAAGGTACTAATATTGCAACAAAGATGCATTCAATCGCAGTCTGTTAACGAATCTAAACATTATTTTTATTTAGTACAACAGTTATAATACGAGGATTTTGAAAGTACCCATAAACGTACTTTACAAACGCGTTTTTGGTTATTCTTAAAATTCGGCATATTTTGTATCAAATCTGATATTTTGGTATTTCTCATATTTATTTTAGCTTTCAAAAATAAAACTTTATGCTCGTAAAAATAACTTATTTAGAGACTTTCTACGTTAAACCTTGTTAACTTGGAAGGACTGTAAAATTTGAAGTAAACACACTATAAATTCTGACATCTAGGAGGATGGACATATCAATTTGACAGCGGAGAAAAGATAGAAAAATTTCATTCAATACTTTTCCTTGCAAAGGTGGCAGGCAGTGTTTCTTCCAACTGCTTTTAAGACACCAGGAAATACCATTTCCAACTTGTTTTTCTGAATTTTAACTTCTCATGTAACCCAAAAAGACGTGAGCTGATTCACTGGGCAACTTAAACATTATTGAAGTCCCTTAGTTAAAAACATAATGATGTGTTTTCATGAGACAGCAAGTGATGTTAAGAAGATCCTTGGATTGACCACAAAGTTAAAAAAATGTGAGTTCTAATTTCGGCACAATGAAGACGTGACGTTCGCTACATTCTGCAACATCACAATGATTCAAGAAACTCAAAACCAGTCTTCGTTACAGCATTCAGGTATTATGTGTTATATATGTAGCATTTGCTTATGTATTATTTTCGAATTATTTTACTGTTTTGGTTTGGTTAAAGAAACATAATACGAATATACAAGACGTCGGCTCAGATAGATAAATTGTGTGCTTGGTTATGTATGTTTAAAAAAATTAAAATCTTAATCGCAACCTGATTACGTAAAACGTATTTACCATATTTCTATATAAAAGTAATAAAATGGAGAAAGGGTTGTTAGTGTTGTTACCTATGCTCCCTGCCCGGAATATATTCCGGACCAGGACCATATAGGCTAGCAGCTTATAATGGTCTCACGAGGTTCAGAATCCACTTAGCCAGATGTCACCTCAATTTTTACCGAAAAACCCCCAGGTTGACATCTGGGGGCGGGGGATCTTACTTTCCCCGACCACTGACCTCGAAGAAGGACTTTCCGGTCTACTGATTTAACGTGCCCATATCCGGCCTAGATACGAATGTATTTAATGGCTCTAATCGGGAATCGATCCGTACACCCTCAACTACCGAAAGCCAAAACTTCCGGACAAGGGATAGTCTGCTATCACTAGACTATCCCTTGCCTGGAAACAGATGTGATGTATATTTTTTTCTCATGAGAACTAGACTTTCGATTTTTCTTGTCATGACTTTATGTGGTAAAATATGAGTTTCGATAATTTATAGCACATATATTTAAAAATTCTACGGATTGATGTTGTACTGAACTCACAATAAATTTTTCTAATGAATCGGTAGTTATATATTGAATGTAAAGGAATTGCAGCGTGCGTGAAATATTTATCACAATGAGTAATTTTTACCTATGTATACAAAATGTTAAAACAAATGCGTTCGTTTTGATGTTATAAATGTCTGTAAATGAAACTGATTTTGACTTTTTTTTCAAACTGTGCATAGCCACATAAAAATAGTGTATTAACATTCATCTTTTGTAATTATCCACAAGCAGCACCAGGACAGAGGACAATATATAGACTTCTTCCTAATTCTTTATTAGAATTCTCTTTCACAACTATATAGGAAAGAACTTCATTAACAAGTTTCAAATTCTTTCATGTGTTATCGTGGTATTTAAAAAGAATTAAAATTCTTTATAAATACGAATTCTTCCATCTGAATTCATATCTATAACTATCTTTTTATTTTCATTGCTTGCAACTTTGTTCATTTTATTTCGCTTGATTTAGAAAAGCCATTTACTACATTCTTTAAGCTGATAGTATTATTATAACTAAATTAGGTTAGTATTATACAGGTGTGTCCGGGCTAAAAGTGTCCAAAAAGTTATGGCTTATTTTTATGGAACTACCCATTAGAATTAAAAAATATATTTAAATCGAAAGAACATCTCACCCAGTTTTAATATCAATCATTATTTCTATCATAGTACCATAGAGTTCGATGTATGCACTTTTTGTAGCACGACAAACGTCTAATTGGTAATCCAGTTCCTCTCCAAGTGTGTTGTACCATACCAGGAGTTATTACGCGAATTGCTTGAGTTGAACGATTGCACGAATTGATTCACATCTTCAAATCATTCACAGTTCCATTTTTTGTTTATACTACAACGGATTTAATGAATCCCCAAGCAAAAATGTCTAATAACTCCTGATATGCTACGAAACACCTGGAGAGAACTGGATTACGATTTAGACGTTAGTTGTACCACAAAACGTGCACACATCGAAATCTATGATACTATGATCGAAATCTATGACTGATATTAAAACTTGGTTGAGATGTTCTTTCTATTTAAATATATTTTTTTTAATTCTAAGGAGTAGTTCCGTAAAATTAAGTCATAACTTTTGGATACCTTTTAGCCTGGACTCCTTGTAAAACTGATATCCATCATTTTCACCAGAAATATAGCTTCAATTACCAGGCTGCACAATATCATATTCCTAATGACGTCACTTTAATCAACTGTAACTTTGCTATTACATAACTGTAAGCCTCTGAGCACAGGGAAATTAATGTCATCGATAAGTCTTTCTTCTAGTAATATAGCGCATGACATTAATGAATGAAACATTCTTAATATTATGAGCAAAATAAGAAATAATAAATAAAAATAATTTAAGTTCATAATAACCCATGACATTAATTAATGGAAGATATTGAATAAAACGACGAAAAGAAATTATTAAGACAAATTGGTAATATTTTAATATTTTTTTTAGTTATATGATCGATTTATTAAAATTGATGAGGGTTTAACTTTCCTGCTTTAAAAAATTCGTAAGGCTTCTTTCACAAAATATTTAATTAAAATATAGGATTAAACCTGCTCCTAAATTCAGTTTTTCATTCTTACTGACTCAAGCTAAATATTGATAAATCGTTATATCTTTCATTTTAGCAGTAATTTCTTTGAATATCGAAAAAATTTTAATTTGCTTCAGATAAGCACAGCAAAAAGGATATTATGAATAAAGTTAGGTATCCAGAGGCGTAAGATAAACATATTTTCTCGCTATCGCATGTATCAAAATAAAATTTTATGAGAAATATGTAGATATATGAAATTACTTTGAAGATGCCTACGTAAGAAATTTTTGTATAAGAAATTGCTTAATGAAATATTGTTCATGGATTTTACATTTAAACAAGAGTAAAGAGTGAAATTTTACTGATTGATTAACTTTGACGCACCTAAGTTTACGGGTAATATTTTGTACTGATAATTTCAAATTAATATTGCTAACTTTTGCGTTCATATAGCGTACATTTCCCCCAAGTTCTCAAATTTACCTCTGGAGGTGTAGAGTCAAGTGTTCCGGTCTCGTCACTTGACTCGGTAAAAATTACGGAACCAGTCATTTAGCCAAGTCGGACTTCGACCCTTGTGGTGCTAATTCAAAACAAAGCCTCCCCTTTCAGCCCAATAGCCTATTAGGACCTGGTGAAGGGAACCTCCAACCAGGGAGCATTAGCAACAACAACAACATCAATGGGGAAAAATTTTAAAAAACCTTATCCTGATTTGGGATCAGGTTTCGTATATAATGTATAAAAAGGGGAAAAGTTGGATTATTAGGGCCGCTTTCAGACTTTTATATCTCTACGTTTTATTTCAAAAGTAGAAAAAAATATTAAGAGTTAAATTACATAATAGAAATCAAAGTATAAAAAACATAAACCCCAAAGAACCAAAAATAAACCAAAATTAACGAGGCAATCGGACGGTCGGTCTCTTCATAGTTTGTTTTTTGTTTTTTATACTTTGATTTCTATTATTACAACAGAATCGTGTCTTTATGTTGCGTGCTGCACTAATTGCAGATTCTGATACTTTTTCGACTGTAATGCTTATTCCACATCAAAGGCGACGGAGACCGAAAATCATGTTGCGCGCATCTTCGCTGTTGCTCATGCGTATTACAAAAAAAATTTCACTCCCCCCTGTTCGTCCTCGGCTCTGGTCTCTGTGGTTTCAAGTTAGAAAAAGTTCAACTTTTGTCTCTGCCGCCATGCTCGACAGCCAATCAGAATAGAAAGAGAAGATTATGCGCATGCGGAAATAAATTGCCTCTTCTCCCCGTCTTCTAGCGGTGTGAAGGCTTTTATGACAACGACAGGGACAGGTGGCAAAATGTGTCTGTCTCGTGCTGTCGCCGTTGGTGTGGAGTAAGCATAAGTGTCTTCTTAATGTGATTTGACTGCCTATTGAGTTAAGAGTTAAATTACGTAACATTAATATCCAGGAGTAAGTGAATGATCATGGCACTTGTTGGTCAGGAAGAGTCCTGTCGGTGAGGTCATGGATGCTGTTTACCCTGAGGACAAGAACTACCCTTTGTCTGTATATAGCAAAAGCACTTTAAATTAAAATTAAATTATATATATATATATATATATATATATATATATATATATATATATATATATATGTGTGTGTGTATATATCGTAGATGAATGTAGATCTTCTTCCTGAGTATCATACAATTAAACAGGGCTAGTCATAAGACATTTGCATATAAAACGTCATAACAAGTGGTAAGAGGCTAATTCAGTAAAGACATAACAATACAGTGCTGCAACCACCTGCCGTACATTGAAGGCTTTACAGAATGCTAGAAACAACATCGATTTATTTCTGAAGTTTTATAACGGGAGTAGAGTTAGGTATTCTGGTCTTAATTGATGACAAGTGAACCAAAAATTGCTATACTTCATATTTTCAACTTTACCTTTAAGCAAAATTGGCACCCAAAGGTATAAAGTAGTAATATTTTTTTCGGTTAACTGGTTTTCTATAAATCCGGAGTCTAGTCCGAAAATGCTCCAGTTACGGCCCGCAGCTGCTTAACCCACGGGTTTACGCAAAATTGTTTGATCTATCTAAGCATAAAATCCTTATATTAACACACAGGCGAATTAGTAACGCATGGTACAACTGTACACCATAGTCTAAGAAATTGACAATAGATGCGTATCTGAGATCGCGAACTTAAACTTTCAGGATTGTGGCCCACATCAACAATTATTCTGTTAGTTAACGTACACAGAACTCAAATATATTGTCTTGATATAATTGTATGTCCCGTAGTAAAAAAAACACTTTGGGATTTATGAAACAAAAATACAGCATTAGCGTAACGAAGGTTTAGTTTAGTTTGGTTTGGAGCGCTACGGTTAACTTTTGTTAGATGTGGGTTAATTTGCGCCACGAAGGATTAAATGGCAAATACAAACAGAGAGACAAAATTTTCATCTAACCCTTCCTCTCCGCAGGTGGTGCTTTCCCTTAGTTCTGGGTTATTAGTCAGAAGATAAATATTTCTTCAGAAGTTCTTTGAATATAACTTAATTTGATGGTAATGCTCCGTTTTAACCTAAAAGGACATGACCTAGTTCCGCATACCACCGATGGCTCCAAAACATAAGATCTCTAACCTAAACAATGATACATAAACTTTGCACAGCAAATATATATTTTATTATCAATAAAATCAGCAATTCTCTCCAATTGAATACCACCTGATAACAGATATACTGATAAAGTAAATCTGCATCAACGACTCTGTTCGCTAGTCTAAAATTATGTAAAGCGAATGAAAGTCCAGTAACAGTAATTTGTAAACCTAAATGATATATGTAGATTCCTTATATGATAATCCCAAAAATTCTGTTTATATATTCCAAGTAGCATTCCCTTAGACACGAACTCATGTTAGCACATGTACACTAAAATTCATTTAACCTGCACCATAAATATCACTAATTGACTGAGCCGAGATAGTTTCTCTTACCAGTTTCGAAATTAACACTTTAATGGTCGATGACGCAACAATCGAGTAAGGGCTGTTCACAAAGAATCATCTTCAGTGTTACTCGTATTGACATCGTTTAAACCAATCACAGGGCTTAGAAATTTCGTTTCTAATGGTTTTTAGGTTTGTAATTGGCTAAATATATTTCAATACGAGTAACACTGTCGCTGACTCTGACGGATTCTATGTGAACAGGCCCTATCTCATGTACCGATCCTTCACGGCTGATGACGCCACACTGTAGCGTACTGGAAATGGTCTTATTTTTTCCCGAGACCCCACAACTGCTGAAACACAGCTGCGTGTTTTTCAAAGAATGTGTTGTTCGGTTCCACCAGTTCGGAACACGTGGGGGGATTAAAAGCCGTTTCCCTCACAGACAAGCCACTAAAGCTGTCAACTTAACATTTCGGAATGTAATAAAGTTCGGCGTCTCAAGAAGAACTGTCAGCCGATAATCTGCCTGGCCCTCCACCCTTTCTGAAAAATCCAGACATTGAGGGAGAGCGGCGTAGAACATCGACCCGGGCGGTTGTACTTTTGCTAGGCTCCTGTGTTTTCGGGCCGAAATGGGCCCTGGAGCGCGCACTGTATATCTGCACGTGAATTACGTAAATATGTCGAAAATGTCTACTGTTTAATTTTTTTCTTGTTATTAAATTGTTAAGTTTTGTTTTAAAAATTTGGCCTTCGTTTGTTAATTAGAACTTTGTCTTTTTTGGTATGGATCAATAGTTGTGAAAATTGTTAAAAATCCCTCAGAGAGTAACAGTCTTGTCGTGATGCCACAACACTAACGTCATTTATCCGTCGAATTTGTAAAAGGCCGCTGACATATTGGTGTCAGCCAAGGAAGACAGTAAAAGAACTGAGCATCCTGAGTTATAAAATTCTGTAACAGGACCGTTTAATTTTTAAAATCAGTTGGCAAGGTTGTAAAGAATTATTTTAATGTTAGCTTGTTGCAGGTAGGTAACACTTCCAAAAATTTTACTTTGGATTATGATAAGTAGATTTTTAACTAAAGCATTTAGTAATTATCAACAATGGGAACGCAATAAAAACGATATCTAGAAATAATCGTTATTGGTATAGGTTCTCATTCGTTCAGTTTTTATGTCTATAGTTTACAATAATTTTTTCTGCTATTGACGTATCACAGTCGAGATGAACAGGCAGTTTATTTAGGTCTCGAGCACTTTAGATGTCGTTATTATTATTGTTATTATTATTATTATTATTTAGGCTACGAGAGGGAACAAACAGTTTTCAAGATGAAAATTCTGATTATTTGTGTGGTATTCCTAGTCTTTTTCAGGATACTGAAGTGATCTTAGTTTCTGTGAGAGGTGAATATTTCTCTTTACAAGAAAATTGTGCAGTGGGGGAAGATTCAAATGACACCTTCTTACAAGTACGATAAAATCCGAGTTTCTTTCTTGTATCATTGAATTCAGAAGAAATTCAGAAGAATATTGAGTTAGACTAGTCAGATTTTGAATCACTACAAAATAAGAAAAATGAAGCTTTTGTAAGTTCCTGGGGGGGGGGGGGCGAATAAGTTTCCTAGACATAAAGTAGAAAATTTTATGGGTATATTTTTTGGAGAGGATTACGTTGATTTTGTTGCTTTAGAAACAAAAAAGTATAATGCTTCAAATCCCCAAATTATAAACTTCGAAAACACTCGAAGGTAATTTGATAGAACTACAATAAGCTTAAAAAGATGTTTGCTATCATGGCTATAATGGGTTCCTCATAAAATACAGAATAAATGACTAATGGTCTACAAATTCCTGATCGAAAACTGCGATATTTTCCAAAACCATAAGTAGCACAGTTCTAGAACCGCTACCATTCCTACACATTTCAGACACCGAAATCATTATTATTTGCCCAATATTTATTAAGATTATTTTTTAAATATATACTCGTATTTAGTGAGTTTTCTAAATACTTAGCAAAAATTATTTCTTGTCAATTATTGAAAAAAAGAGACGACCGCTGGTGAAAGTTTCGCGTATAACTGCCTGACCTGTATAGTAAAGCAAAATATTTCGTCAAGCTCATATAAACTAATAAAACATCTTACTACTTATCAAAGAGCATACCAGGTGCAAGACTAGATACCTGAATAGAACAGACGAACAAAAAATTACTCTTTTTTGATCAAATTATGGTTCTGCGAATATTACCCGAATTTAAAAGACGTTTCTAGAAGACAAATAAAATGACTTAGGCTGTAATGTCCCTATGTTCTGTGATAAGTATTGAAAATAATTTAAATCCACAAAATTTAAATTATAAATACTTTGAAATTATTATTTTATTACCATCTATATTAATTTTTTGCAAAATAAAAATGCCGGTTTCTAAAGAATTTTATTTGAACAATGACAAACAGTTGGTACAAAGAAAATAAAAAAAAATAATGTCATTAAATTAAACGGATCTTAAACAAGTGATTCTCTTTTTGAACGTAATAAAAACGATATCTAGGAATAATAATTATTGGTATAGGTTCTCATTCCTTCAGATTTTATGTCTATAGTTTACAATAAATTTTTCTGCTATTGACGTATCACAGTCGAGATGAACAGGCAATTTGTTTAGGTCTTGAGCATTTTCGATGTAGTTATTACTATTATTATTATTTTTTTATTACAATGTTTTTATTAACTCGCTTTCTTGTTTGTGTGTGTGTTTGTCCAGTACAAATCTTGTAATCTATTTTTTAAACTAACTTCCCGACTAGCTAGACATTTGAAACTTTTAGAATAGCTCAGAACACGATTACAATGCATTATTTTAATACTTTAAGCCATCTTTAAGCAGAATTGAATTATTTTCAGGCAATTTCTTTTGTAGACTGGTGCAGCCATCTATCGACGGGACGGGAACACAAAGTTAAACGCAAGTTAACTTCTAATTAACTTATTTTCTTTCAGTTGATGGGATAATTCATCAAAAAATGTTAAAAAAGTATTTATTAGTACATAGAATTGTCAAAAGTATTTATTTAATCATAGAATTGTAATAAAAACATGGTAAAAGTAAGCAGAACTCCTCTCTCTTCTTTCCAAATTAGTGAATATTTTCCACTATTCCCTCCTTCCCCTGCAGTAGGCACTTATTCTGAGGTATTCCGCTGTATTCACGGTGCGTCTTCCCTACTGTGGGGACATTCAGCAGCCGAACAATGTTCTTCTATGGAAAACATCTTTGAACTGGCCTTGCGGTCCATGCGGTGGTAACTTATGAATCGAGTCATCATACAATATGACGGCATACCACTTCCTCCCCCATGCCCAACAGAATAGCAAAGAAAATCAAGTAATATTAAGAAATCACACAAAAATTATTATCTTAGTAACTTGTAACTGAACCTTATTAACTTCCACTTTATTCTTGTGGTTAATGAGAGCTTCTTGAATCCCTTATAAAATTTTTATTACTCGTGACGGATGTGGTAACCATAAAAATTGAATCGTCAGCAAGTCTCTGGCACAATTCGTTTCTTTTTTTTATTTTCGTACCCCACTATTGAGATAACGAACAATATTTCAGAAGTACAACGCCATTCATAGAAATTTGTGATAATCTTATTATTTCTCCTTTAAATTATACTGAAAGATGTCAAAACGCTAGGGACAATATCTAAAATAATCAATAATAAAAAGGTTTTTATTTAATCAAAAAAGGTTTCTTTTTAATCAGTTTTCCTCAGATAAAAGTATTTTAATAAAAATTAATTCAGGAAAACTATTCGCTTAAAATTTATGAACTGCGTCGCATTAGTATTTTAGCCATTTATTTTTTCATTTGGATTACCATCGAAGTATACGTTCTTTTGGATATTTTATTACATGGTTGATGTCTAGGAGTCTCAAGAATGGATGTACAATAAAAAATTGCTTGTACTTAATTTTTTTCCTGAAACATGGCAGGCACTTGACCTTTCGACATCCCATTAAAAATCAAGAGTTTTTTCACTTTTGTATACGTGAACACTTTATAGGTAACCAACATCACTCCTATAAGGAAACAGCGCAAAAACGATCGTTCCTCAGTCGGGATTCAAACCCGAGCCCACACCATGGAAGCTCGCGCTGATTAGTCCCTATAGTTTTGGACAGCTGTATTTATTGTACTTATCCGTACAAAATTTGAGATATCATTAGAAACTATGTAGGCGTCAAAACTTCACACCCTAAATGGAAGGGGTCGCGGATAGACTGAAGTCAATTTATATCATACTGAAATAGTTTATTAAAAACATGCTTTAAACTTTCTCTAATGACAAATTTTCCTTTTTTTTATTAATTTTTTTATGTGTTAAAAATATATGATACCGTTAACCCTTTGAGGGGCGCCGTTTGCACGGTGCGAACGCCTAAATCTATCCTTTTTTGCACTTGCATTCAATGTATTTTAATTAAATCAGGAGGAAAATGGTAGTACTGCCATCTGTTATCAATTAAAGAAGTAAAACATTTGCAACCTTCAATTGGAAAAATTAAAAACACACCGTGCAAACCGGTAGGGGTTGTTGCCCCTGAAGGGATTAAATAAGGTGTCAACAGTCTTACTAGGCTACATTGTTTCTATTCGCTTTTACCTGTACGTGCGAGACTAGGTATTCAAAACGAGTAGCCATAAAAACCAAGCCACGATAATATGAGAGTGGCATTCTCAAATATTCACCAAATATGAATAAAAATTATCCGAGGTCCAGGTTCTCACATCTCATTTTTCTAGTTTAATTTTAGATCGATAAATGAAATTTATAATTTTCAGTGTTTTAATATGAATTTTATAATTTTAAAACCATTATCTTTTTTAATTTCAATTTTTGTTAATATTTACCTAAATGAAATACAAATATGAAACGAGTTAAATATGAAATTTTAGTCATGTGAGATTCGGCATAAAACAAATGTAAATGGTAAGAAAGACATTTTTCTATGCTTTTTTCTATGCTTTTGTTAACATTTTCTCAAATTAAAAAATTTATACTATAGCCAATAAATTTTCATTTGGTTCGGGTGATTTTTATTTGAAGAAAATGGGTCACCGACGAAAAAAGTTTGAGCACCACTGCCATAGAGTGATACATTATAATACTCGTATTATCAGAAATATTAATTGTATTTTTCTATGAGGCTTTAGTGCAGGATAGCAATTATCATGCTTTTTAACTACCTAATATTCAAAGAGAAATGGAATGCGTCACAGCTCACAAAGTTCAAATTTGCCCATTTTACAAAATTATGCGAATGAATATGGTTTATTGATACCTATATAATATTATAAATATTGCAAATAAACAAATATTTCAATTAATTTATAGATTTTCAGTTTGATAAAACTATCGTTTATAAATATTACAAAGCAACATAATCTCAAAGAGGGTGCATCATATTATTGATATTTGTGAAATTTTATTATTTATAACTGAATTCTTTTTCCCTTTTAGTGCATACATTTGCTTGCATTAAATATATATTTCACACAACTTTTAATTAGTTTATGAAATATATGACTGCAACATAAAGAGTTTCCTGTATGATTTAACTTAATTTCATGTTAAATGTATGAGTAGAAATGCAAATAATATTTTATTTGCCTTATATACTGACTAATGCTTTTTCCGCCCACACTTGAAATTACATCAAAATTTTAAATCAAAGTTAATTTAATTATGAAGAGGAATGTTAGATCAGATATTTTTATATAGAAAGTGATCTCACTGTATAATCACACACACCAAAAAAAATGTTAAATAAAAACAGGATTAATAATTTTTTGTATTAAAATGCTACTTTTGCTATTTAAAGGAAATGCATTAGTTCAGAATGCATATTGTTTAGGGGGAAAGTCTCGAAATGAAATTTATTCAAACGTAAATTGAAAATATTCAAGACTGAAAGAGGATTTTTGTTTATTTATTTTTTTTTGGGGGGGGGGGAGGGGGGCTTGCACACAAATATATATCTTTAATGTTAAAAAGCTTTTATTCTTAAAATACAAATTTGAAGAAAGGATATGTGTTCAATTTCTACATTTTAGCATGGGAGTACTAATTAAATTTATTACTCAGTCCTGTACTTTCTAACTACCCAGAATGTTCATACCAAGATCGTGCAATTTCCCCGTTTCCGTATTTAAAATAAATTTTGTTTCAATTTTGCAGGGTATTTTTAGAATACATTTTAATGTATTTTTTCGTGCATTAGGAATATACGTGTTTTAAACATACTCATAAGAAGAATCTATTTAAAATAATTGTGCTGTCATCGCATTTACTATCACAATGCATACAGTAAGACGGGGGGGGGGGAGGTTACTTTGAGACTGCAGGAGTAACTTTGTGACACATAGTTATTTTTTTGTATTTCGCATCTTGAGTAGCGCCTTTGCTGTAGTTTGGGGAAACAATCTTAAGAACTAGTGTTTTGGGCTAAGTTTTCTGAAACCGGAACACACAATGTGGTCACTCGCTGTACATCAAGATTTGCCATTTCCAAATAGTTTGACGAATTATGCTAATCTACGTTGCCATTTTTTAATAAAGAAACCAACCAAAATTTAAGTATATTACGGCATTACGACATAATATCATCTTTTCTTCGTTTCTTCAATTATTATCAGTTCTCCTCCAAAGTTGTGCAGGCATTTTTGAAACACCCTGATTAATGAACTCTCGCTTAATGCAACTGCAGAATAAGTACATGGTGCAAGGGATATTTACGCAATTGATATTGTTGCAACAGAATTCCTACTTATATTGCAATTGCAGAACCTAGAAAAACTGATTTAATTACTCGTCTGGCCGTAAATAAGGGTTTATGAATATCTATCGTACATAAGTTCTCTTAATGTCAATGTTGTGCAGCATGGAAATGGGATTTTCTGAATTCCATAAGTACTTGTCATTCATAAATGTTTGTAACCAGAAACAGCAATAATTTAGACAGGCTTTTTTATTTATCTTTATCATACGGTCAGTGACTACCTATAAACTTCAGTTTGACTCTATTCTTTATTTATTCGATAAATAATTATTACCGCGAAAATGAACAGAAATTCTTTGACTCAAACGTCAGTGGATAAATTATGAGGAATTTTCCTCTACAAGTCTAAAATTTTACCAACTAAAAAAATAATTTGTCTTTACATGGATACAGCTTATCACTACATTGTTAGGTTCCTGAAAGACCAAATAAATTTTAGACACATAGAATATTTTTGCATATACTAAATCCTTAACAACCCTATTATGCATTAACAGTCCTGGGTTGTATTGCAAGCATCTGATAATTACGTTTATTATGTATCATGAAGATGTACACAAATTATATTAAATTCTATACTTGCGCTAAGGCAATAGAATCTTATATACAAGACAAAGACACCCGAGTCAGAAAATAATGCAAATCTATTCTGCAGAAAAGTGTATGGTGATTATGAACTCTTTTCAGCTTCTTTCACAATAAAAGTGTTTGCACTGATCCACAGGCGCTTTGTGCGCATATGGGATAATGTCTGATGAATTAACCGTTTTGAATTGTCTTCAACAGTGCGCTGCTGTACAATTTAACTAACAAAAAGCCATGTCAAAATTATTTTCCTAGATAAGAATTGAAAGAAATGACATAAATGGTCCTTGAAAATATATTTTCATGCGTTATGAATATCTGTCTTCACTTGATACAATTTAGATAATCTGATAGGGATGGGGAAAATGACTCTTTCTTCTCCGCCGACTAATTTTTAAATGTGTCCGTAACATGAAATCAGAAAGGACATCGAAGAAGTGCATTATCACAGTCATATTTATCCAGCTACTTTCTAATCATATCATATACAGTCGGCAGCGATGAATGTCTATATTGGTATATCTAAAAATATTCAGATACTATTCTCAGAATGTTATACACAGAATTCTTTTTGGAAGTATCCTAGTAATTTTAACACCAACGCCTCTTTAAAATATAACAAATCTTTTTGAGTCTTTTGCACCTCTACAAAACATCTAAGACCTCGGATCTCAATTGTTACCGTATACTGCGCACTTGTACTTTCTTATTAGTATTTTAAAGCTAACTCGTCAGACTTTTCCCTATTACCCTTTTTTTACAAACCTCGGCAATCTAATATATATTCGGTAGTATATTAGACGTAGAAACTACTCCACAGCTATAATATAAGAGATGTGCCTGTTTGGACTTATTACTCCAGTTTAAAAGTTTAACATAGTTAGCACCTAGCAGATAAACAACATTTTACGTCCAAAGAAAGTTTTGCTGCACGACGTATTTAACTGCTAAATTATTCTCGATGCGCTACTAACATTTTATGGGAAAACATAATGAGAATAGCAGATTAATATCTTCAAATTAAAGTCCCTCTGTATCAGCTATTAAGTAAGTTTTAAAATAGGACACATAGTTTCTAGTCTACTACTTTGAAACGAAAGTCAGTGTTATATATATATATATATATATATATATATATAATATAATATATAAAAGAATATATGTTCATGTGTACGTACCGCTATATGCTGCTACTTATACATTTCAGATCTGAATAATTAATTATTAACCTCTCCAGATACATGTAAGCTTAAAATAAATATCCTTTTAATTTATACTCTTAACTATCACAAATTTAAACGGGATTTTCTCCAGTTTCGAACAGTAATGTCAATGACGCATGGAAATAATCTGAAGCGAATATTTATTTTTATGAAGAAATTTCACTCATCTGGATTCTGTGCCGTTTATTTATGCTGTCTTTAATAAGTGAAGATAAGTATGAATTATCATTGTAAGCGATGGGTTATGAGTTTATCAAGATATATTCACGAAGTGTCTTAACGAGAACTGTCTGCCTCTCACTTACTTTTATCACGGAAGCTGTCAACTCGTCTGATATTACATATTCCTTTGCCTTTTCATTTGAGGCAAAAGTTTTATCTTATGAGATTATCACCATGAAAATGATGTGTCAAAGGAGAGGGTGATTTTCTTTGCTCTCAACAATATATGTAGAAAAATTGTTATAAAGAATATTCCGAGTTTCAACTATACCCTCATTTTGGTTTTATATGAGTCCAAATAAACAAATCAAATCAAAGAGGGGAAAAAAATGTCGGCGCACCCGAGAATTTGTATAAAAGGCAAGAAAAAATTTAAAATACAAATTCACGACTATATAGTCGACAGCAGTGCCAGTATTTCGGGATGTAAAGATAAGGGATTAATAACGACAAAGTTGTAAGCAGACAAATGAATAACAAAGAAATTCCACCTGAACACAACTTTATGCAGCAAATTCACTTCTCGCCCCTTCAATGTGACTACAGTCCTGGTGGACGACACACTGCACCCTGAACACTACGTTCTCAACGGCCAAGCGAAACATGTCACCAAGAATGTTCATCAAATTCCGGGATATGTTGTCCTTTAGGGCCGCCAGATTCGAGACTCTACCAAGATGCACCTTAGACTTTAAATAACCTCACAGAAAAATGTCACATGGATTAGGTCCGGGAAACTAGTCGCTTTTTTCCCGTGGCCATGCACGTGGAAAAAAGCGAGTGATGACCCTTTCTTCTGTAAAGCGAAGGCACATCAGATCCCTCACCGATCTTTATAGTCCAAAATACTGGTGCTGCTGTCGACTACGTAGTCATGAATTTGCATTTTGATCTTTTACTTGCCTTTTTTGAAAATTCTCGGATGCGCTAGCAACAAACAGTGCCATACCGTCCCCTATCGGCGACTTTCGGAACGTTTTCCACCGGAAACTGTTTCCCATGTCGACCCTAGTCCTTTTATCAATTTTGGTGGAATTCCGCTTGATATATCACGCTACAGGTGACTCTGAGTAGTGTCAGTTTAAAACAAAATCACCCTGTATGTATATATATATATATATATATATATATATATATATATATATATATATATATATATATATATATATAGAGAGAGAGAGAGAGAGAGAGAGAGAGAGAGAGGGGGGGGGGAGAGAGATACATATGTGTGTGTGAGTAGGCACCCACACGTTTTAAAATTGTTCCCTTGGTGATGGTTTGAATATTTCCTATGGTTCAATTTGATTGGTAATGTGCAGGGTGGCTACGAGCCAATTTTTTAAAAGGAATATTAAGTTTTTGATATATTTCTTGCTTTTATACAAAACAAAAAGCATTGAATATAATGGATAGTAAATTTCTCTAAGTTCTTGGGAACAGAGTCCTCTTGTGATTTTCTTTGGCTTCAAACGCACTTTCTTGGTCTTTAGAGCCAGGAGGGGGAATCGTATTTGAACTTTGTATACCGATTTTTTGGTTAATATGAAGAACATGATACGGCCATTATACGGTATCCAAACTGCAGTGATTTTGGTCCCAGTGTTATGTTGCTATTGATGCAAATTTCTGACGCGTTATACAACGCAAATTTCTGACGCGTGTGATACTTTCATAATGCCTTTATCCCTTTAATTTATCGGGAGATTTATCTTGACAAATTAGAAGAAACTTGCTGTATGGCACAATTTTATATGCGGCTCTTCAAGTTAAATGTTGCGTTGTGTCTTCTAGAGAGTAACTTGCGGAGAAATGAGTGACATTATTGATTTGAGTTTGTTGTTTAAGATATATTTTGTGGAAAACAGGTATGTGATTGATTTTTGTATGGAGAATAGCTATCTCAACAGAGCGAAGATGCCATTTACGCCTAAGAGTTTCATACAGCCAGCGGTAAGTCAGTCTTATCAACTTATTGCAACGATTAAGCTAGAAATCCGTCATCACTTAGGAATGCGTTTGCAATTGATGTTGCGAGACGCGCTTATGATACTTCAATTTTCCTCACGCGAAAAGGAAGAATCGTGAAGGGGGAATAAACAGTGCTCTTTGCAGCAAACCCTCAAATAAGTCAAGCCGTTGGGGAAAAAGTAAGGCTTGTCGAGAAAACCGCATCATGTTCTTCATACGAGGGTTGTAAATAAAGTAATGGCAACATACTCGTAAAACATTTTTTAATGAACGTACAAACAAAATTACATTACATTCCTTCAATATAATCTCCAGCAAAGTCTTGTACATTTTGCCAGATGTCAGGAAGCCGTAGGATACCGTTGGCGAGATGTTGTGTGTTGATGTCAGCGACGGAGAGCCCTAATGCTCGGATCACAGTCAAGAAATCGAATACCTCGAAGGGATTCTTTCAACTTAGGAAAGAGGTCGTAGTCACAAGGACTCATGTCAGGTGAGTACGGAGGGTGTTCCAACACCTACCAAGACCACCGTCGCAAAAGATCGTTTACAGCTCATGCAACATGACAACGAGCATTCTCATGCAATACGATAGTGATATTGTCCCGCAATAAACGTGGACTTTTGCGCCATATAGCCAGGCGCAGTTGGTGCTGTAGCCATGGGCAACCTCGATTTTAATCCCCGACCGCTGATCACTTTTTGTAAACATGATTTAGAGCTGTAGAAACGACACTGTCCACTTCAACGTCACGCAGCAACTACCCCTTCAACTGGATGGACGGTTTTATGCACTCTACACATCGACAACAGCTCCACCTCACTCCTCCGATATCCTGTTTGCGCATGCCTGATGTTCTACGACTTTCTGGGCTGGATTGCCACTACTTTATTTACAACCCTCGTATTTACCCTTTTTTGATATTGCTCATCGATACTTTCAGCAACAGCGAATGATGAAAAAGTCAGACGTCAGCGAAACGGTAAATCAAGTAAATGAAATAGATAATTATAATTACAAGATAATAAAAACTTTTTATATACCATGTTTTTAAATTTTCTGTTGAATCATATAAACTTGACAATTCTATGTATTAATAAATACTTTTTTAAAAATTTTGATGAATTATCCCATCAACTTAAAAGAAAATGAAGTTAATTGGAAGTTAACTTTCATTTAAGTTTTCTTTCCCGTTCCGGTCGATAGATGGCTGCACCAGTCTACAAAACAAAATTAACTGAAAATAACTGAAAATTAATTTAATTCTGCTTAAAGATGGTTAAAAGTATTAAAATAATGCATTGTCATCGTGTGCTGAGCTATTCTAAAAGTTTCAAATATCTAGCTAGTCGGGAAGTTAGTTAAAAATCGATTGCAAGATTTGTAAGGGGCAAACCCACAAAACAAACAAGAAAGCAAGTTAATAAAAGCATGGTAAAAAGGCTTAATCTTCAAAGAGATAATTCTAAGGGTAAAATTACCAGACTGTGAAGATTTGTGAACGGTAGGGCTGAATACTCCAGGTTTATTGAGATTCAAAATCGGTAAAAGACCAAATTACAGTACAAGCTTGAGAACTTAAAATTGGGACATTGTTCAATGATAGAGGGTTTTGAGATAAAAAAGCAATCGAAAATATCAAGGTAAGCTCACAAAGATTTATCTTTCATTTGATTCAAAGGGGAAAAGTAAAATTATTAATAATGTTAATTTGGATGATAAAATCCGTGTTAAATAACCTGAGATTCCTATGCGATAATTTTATGGTAACTTTGACCAATTGGAACATTTTTAAATTACAGTCTAATCATTTGATAACCTGTAATAAACAATTAAAGATACACAAAAATTGCATTATTAGAAAGCTTCTTTTAATGAGACGGCAAAGCATGTTGAGACATTTAAGGCCACATCTTAATCTTTAATGAAAGTTTTAAAAGATGGATTTCAGAATAAACTGTTTTAATTGTGAACACTCATGTTTCAAATATTTTGAAATTTAATAAACTCTACATCGATCCATATAAAGATTTAAGAAATCTAATAGATAATGTAAATAAAAATTTACGGTCATTAATTTTAACGCATTTGGATATGAACGATCCCTGCAATCAAAGTTTTAAGAGCACAGTCTTTCAAAAATTGGATTAAGAAACCGGGAACCATACCTAGTGAGTTTGCCATAAACTGAATTGTCGTACTGTAATCAGTTCATGGAACTTTTGAAAAAGCGAATACAAAATTTGAAAAATTTGCATGGGAACCAATCAATTTTAGCTAAAGGAAAGTTTTAGCAAAATCAAAACAAATCTCGTAATTTCGTTTGGAAATTCACTTTGATTTCTTACGAAGGATAGCAATTTCAGATTCAGTAAGTCAATCTAATTTTATGACTTCAGAATTCGCTATCAACGGGGGACTGCGGAAAGAAAATAAAAATATACCTGTAAGTGTCTTAGAGGGAAGTTCGACAAATATTAAATGGAATACTCACATTGTTATTTCAAGCGATAACTTATCATTTTCTGCATCGGCTACATATCTAGTTGTCCCCAGAATAACAGAATTTATTCCACCTACGCCTCTCCTTGTTGACAATGTAAATTTTCTAGAACGATCTCTTTTTGATGACCCTGCATTTGAGAAGCCGGAAAAGAGAGATATCATTATTGGTGCCCAATTGTTTTTCGAAATAATGAAACATGGGAATATTCGCTTCTGGCCAAGCATTACGTTTTAAAATACTGTCTTTGGCTCAGTTGTTAGTGAAGCATTTGCTTCTTTGAGTCCTCAGCAATAGCATGGCTTTATTTCTCTGTCAGAGAACATTTGTGACAGAATCTGAAATTTTTAGGGTATAGAAGTAATCAAGGATTTAAACAACATTTAATGTAAAAAAGATGAATTCTGTAAATCACATTTACAAAATATTTTCAGACACCATGAGATTGGTCGATCTATTGTCCAGAAGCCTATGAAATAAGAGCTAAATTCTTTACGTTAATCGAAACATTTAACTAGAGCAGGTTTTAAAGATATATGCGTCCTGAACCCTCAATTATTTTACGTTTTTCTTCTATGATCTCAAGATCACATATTTCTTACAGATAATTATTCCAATTTATTACGGTTATATCTGTCCACTCTAGTTCTTGGGAGAACTTGATCCATAAATAGCTCCTTGAACCGACAATAAATAAATCTTATGGTTGTCGTATATGTTATGACCCTCGATTAAATAAATTTGTACATATTGTAAATAACACACCCTACATTGAATGGTTGGTTGGGTAGGGTGTGGGTGGAACTCAGAAGTGCAGCCACCTCCCCGTGGTGAGATCTGGGTCGTTTTGTAAACAAAATGAGCGAAGAGCTGCACCAACAATTGAATATTGAAACAAAAAAATTACCAAATATTTACTATTAGAAAATTTCTAAATTATCTGAAAGGAAACATTGTCAAACAACAAAATTGTCAGACAAGATAATGGCTGCTACCGGCTGCGAGCGCATCGCTGGCATTCGTCACGTACGCCTCGCCTCTCTGTTCAGGTAGGCTACTCTGCTGTTTTTGACGAAGCTGCGCAACCGAGTTCTACTTGAATATCAAAGTTTATCTAATATTCTTGGATTTTTAATATAATATTCTAATAGAATTAAACTATAGCATCTCTGAAAGTCATATGATTAAAATGTACTAAACAGTAAAACTTTGAAATTTTGCAAAAACTACTAATTTTACTCATTTTGTACTATGTTGCGCGACTGGAAGATATGAAACAAATGTATAATAAGTGCAATATATTGATTTTACATACTTTTAGTAGTTAATTCATGGTATAGGAACGCAATTAAAACCATCTGGCGTGCTTAAAAAAATTATGAAAAATTAAGGTTTTTCACAATTTTTTGCTAACTTCGATAGCATTGCGCGACAGGAAGACAAATTAATAAAAAAATAATAATTAGTGCTTTTTTAACGTCTATACCAATGGCAACTTTTCTGCACTCTAGCGATCTGAAATTTAAAAAAAAAGTTTTTTTCGAACCACCCTATTATGCAGCTGTCTGTGCTAGCTGAAAAGTTTTCCAATAGACAGCGACAGTATGATAATGAAGTAAACTTCCTTAGTGCCAACTTTTCATCTAAAGAATTTTTAGCCCTGACTTAACAAACAGAGCTGCTTGCTTTTTTTAATTATTATATAATAATAATAATAATAATAATAATAATAATAATAATAATAACAATAATAATAATAATAATTTTAAAAAATATATTTACCTGGTTTGCCATGTTTAGATGCTGCTGAATCCTTTTTGGCTTTTCTCTCCACGGACATGAATGACTATTTAAATGTACACCATTGTCTAACAGGTGGTCCAAACAACAGACCTAACAGGTCTATCACAGGCCTACCTACATATACCCTTTATGTTGAAAAGGCGCTACCAATAGACATCATATTTAGCGATACAAATCCCTTTGGAATTCGATATTTATTGAGAGGCAACGTTTTGAATGGAAAAATGAGGCTTTTCTGTACTTTTCTATTGTACAGGGTGTCCATAATTAAACTTCCCTACTTTAAAGTTGTCTACAGTCAAAACTACTGTTTAGAAAGTTATGAAATTTTGTGTAGGACATATTGAAGGGATGGGAATTTGTTTGAGCTAATAAAAAAATTAGTTCAAAATTTCACCCCGAAAGGGCCTTTTTGATGAATTACACATTTACGACTGATTCTTTACATAAGATTTCACCCTCTTTTTATAGATAGGTCACCCTAACGAATAACTTATACTCATTCTTTAAAGTGATTGCAAAGTCAATCGGAAACTTGTTGGATAACTAATTTTAAATGGTAACTGAAAATTATGGCCGTCATGTTGAACATGTCTTGCTGTAATAAATTTTTTTAACTATAGTAAATATTGGCTAAATGTATAATTCATCAAAAAACGCCCTCTGGTGGTGAAATTTTGAACTAATTTTTTATTTGCTCAAACAAATTCCCATCCCTTCGATATGTCTTAAACAAACTTTCATAACTTTCTGAACAATAGTTTCGACTGTAGATAACTTTGAAGTTTAATTATGGACACCCTGTATATTGTTATGGAGTTATTTTTTCTTTTTCTGCCTTATACACCCCATGTTACCTAGCCACAGGAAATTAAAAAAATTTATTAAGATTGAAAATTTATAAAATATTATATTAGGATTTCAAAAATTATTTTAGGTTTGATCATAGTCTTGCATTCTTTTTTTCATTCAGACTACTTTAAGCCACATAGCTCCGAAACGCGAATACGTGAAGACAACGCTTTCATATGAAATAGCCGACTGTGCATATCATAAAAATTTTCATAAAGCTTATCGAAGAAATTCCGAACACTAGAGTCTTTATTAAATATTCCTTTCATTGCTCAGCCTAAAAAAAGTTATCAGAGACTTAAACGTCAAATCAAAAGATCATATATTTAATTATTCTGTTCAGCTCTTACCATATGTAGATCATATTGATCTCGTTGCATGAATAGTTTCAATTCTGCGATTCCTGGGCATTCGTTTTCCTTGAAAAATCACAAATTTATACAGCTTGGACAATATATTAAAAAAACAAAATAAATGTTTGTTTTAGAAATTGAACTCTAAAAAGTTCTTATCATTTGGAAATTGGATTATATAATTTTAAATGAAAGCAAAGTTTTATATAACTTGGGTCAGAAATTTGCTACTATAATAAAATACAATGATAAAATAAAATTTCTCTTTTATGGAACGCAAAATACCTATCATAATTTCTGGCTCAAAAACCTGGGCAGTAATAAAAAATTATGAAAAAGAAGATGCAAATTTTAAAATAAATATTCGCGAGATAATTATTGGTGATATAAGGAAAAACTGTCAACAGAGAAAAAAATTTAATTCATAAATTTACGAAATTTACAAAATTCAGATAAAATTAAATTTAGAATAAAATAGTTGGCATATATTGTTCATATAACAGCCGAAAACTTTAATGTAAATATATCCTTTCACAATCTCAGAGACTTAATAAATGTTTGTTTTTGAAATTGAACTCTAAAAAGTTCTTATCATTTGGAAATTGGATTATATAATTTTAAATGAAAGCAAAGTTTTATATAACTTGGATTAATTAATGGACACCCTGCATATTGTTATGCAGTTATTTTTTTTTCTGCCTTATACACCCCATGTTACCTAGCCATAGGAAATTTAAAAAAATTATTAAGATGGAAAATGAGAAAAAAAAGAACAGAAAAAAAATCAACAGAGAAAAAAATTTAATTCATAAATTAACAAAATTTGCAAAATTCAGATAAAGTTAAATTTAGAATAAAATGGTTGGCATATATTGTTCATATAACAGCCGAAAACATTAATGAAAATATAACTTCTGAAGACTGACACTACCTAAAGGTATGAAACATTTCAGTACCATCAAAGAGTAAAAATAGCGTTCAAAGATGACAAACTGGAACGAAATACTGTTTCTCACCCCGATCTGTGATAGGAATATAATAACGCTGCCCATTTGTATCCACTTACCTCTGAAGTCCAAATATACTCAGAGATTTGCTATGAAGAAGACTCTTTTGTAAATATCGATACAAAGTTTATGATAATTTAAATGGGGCACAAAAAACTGTATTGTATCGATACCAACTGTATTGTATCGAACTGTATTGTGCGATACCAATCAGGGAAATTTCTAGAAATGTGTGGATTTATAAAAAGGCTCCTTCTTTTATGATATATTTAATATATTGGTCAATTTGTTCGTTATAATTTCCACCACTCTTCAACACCAATCCCAAAAATGTACATAGCATGTTTGTTCCAATAATTTTTTTCTCTTTAGAGAAATTCAAATGTATGTCAAATTATTTTACTTTTTCTTGAGTTCAGGCATATTATTACAGCTTTGAGTTAAACGACCTCTGTTGATTGTAGAATAAAATTCAAATAACATTTAGTCAAAATACAGACAGTCATTTCAAACTTCCCTCATGAATTTTTTTAAAAGTCTATGGAATTTCTGAAACACCCACTATTGACAGAGAATTTTAAAAATTTAAGCTATGAGCCAAAGACTGAAGAAAAGCTTATTTTAATATGCTTTTATATATTTTTAAATTTTTCAGAGCTCAGATTTTTTAACATGATACGCTTATTTTTTGTAAATAGGTCTTAAAACTTCAAAAAAAGAAAAGAAATTTGAAAGAAATTTTAAATAAAATTTGATCAAAAAATGTAGGACACTTCCCAGTTTTGTAAAACCCATTGATATCTTATGATAAATAAATTTTTAAAAAGCTGTTAACTAAATGAATGACAGAAAAATAAAAGCGTGTATTATTGTTTGGTACATGATACTCTCCCTCACACACACACACTCATATATACCAGGTGAGGCATAAATTCGTGGAAAGTTAAAAAATTCGTAATAAAATAAGTAATGCTCGGAAAATTTTTCTGTTTGCGTCAATAGGATTAGACGAACATTGGATTTTTTTTTTCCATGTAAAAAAAAATGTTTCCAAAAGTAACCGAAAGAGGGCGCTCACACGTCATACTGAGACGTTTTATGCAAATCAGGCAAACAGAAACAGAAAATCAAACAGATCACAATAACATGAGCCTGTGCATTTATTAACAGATGTTCAACTTTACCAGCAGCACAAGGTAATAGGCAAGTGAGGAGCGTCACTACGCCATTACAAGAAAATGTAGCATGTCGCCATCGGTGGCAGCGACTTTCTGTCGAATGACATTTTTCAGATCCACCAGAAAAGTGGTTGGGGAGTCCCGGTACAAACTTTAGGTATCCCCACAACCAAAAATCTGCCGGAATCAAGTCTGGTGATCGTGAGGGCCACAGTCCTATCGCCGTGCGAAACTTTCGCAATGCAACAGTTGTGGATTCACCATTCGTGTAAAAAAGTTTACCCACCAACGCTCGATCTGGGAGAGAAAGCATGGTGTCGGCTTCGAAAGACGGATCCATTTCCAGCCAGGTAATTTATTGATAGCCTGATTTGAATAAAACTTCTCAGTATGACGTGTGAGCGCCCTCTTTCGGTTACTTTTGGAAACTTTTTTTTTACATGGAAAAAAAAAATCCAATGTCCCTCTGATCCTATTGGCGCAATCAGAAAAATTTTCTGAGCATAACTTCTTTTATTACGAAATTTTGAACTTTGCACGAATTTATGACACGCCCGGTATATATATATATATATATATATATATACATACATATATATATATATATATATATATATATATATATATATATATATATATATATATATATATATATATATATAATGATTCTATATTTTCATATGGAATAAATGAGTAATCCTAATTCATTTCTCGAAATTACTTAAAGTTAATATGTCTAAAACTTGTCAAAGGTTAACACGAGACAAAAAATTTTTAAAACGTAAAAAAAATATATAAATATATAAAAAAGGGAAGTCTTATCGAAAAATATATTTTTTATTTCAAAAGAAAACAGGAATTTACTTAATGCTGTAAATGAAACAGGAATTTAACTCACAAATAATTCTGGCTAATATAACAAACTTGATTCAAGGAATTTGTTATATACATTAAAATGTTTCAAGACGTCTGACGAACGCATTTTTTATCTCAAAAGAAATAATTTAAAGAACTCTGCTTTAAAGAAATTACAATTTCATTCATGTCAAAACCTACTTTTAAAAAGTTCAGTTGTAAAATTAATTTGTAATCCCTTTTGCAAACAAATCAAAATTCTTGCAATCATTTAAGCACACATGGAAATATTTTGTAACAGACAGATTACTTTGCATATCAGTATTCCAGCACCCTTGCATGGTTCAAACATTTCCGACAATCAGATCCAACATATCATTGGATAGTTGCAAATAACAGGCATCTATTCAGGAGAAAATATCGTCATGGAAATTTCCAGACTATACGTGTTCCCTAGAAAAACAGTACGTCATCAGCGAGAGACTCTATATACACTGCTGGCCACTATAAATGCAACTCCCTAAAGGAAACATGCAAATAACATGAAATTTACAACATGCATTAGCGGAGGTGAGATATGCAAATGATTAGAATTTCAGCGCAGACGCACATCATGCGCGCCTGTGGCGCCACTTCAAAGCGCTATTTAAGGCTTGGAGATTCCGACGATTTCAAGTTCGGAAATTGTGTTTTTCTTGTGGTTTTTTTAAAAAAAACGATCAATTATGCCTCGTCGAAAACAGCGATCATCTTTTCAACAAGTATCCGAGTTTGACAGAGGAAGGATAGTGGCCTACCGAGATTGTGGATTATCTTTCAGGGAAATCGGCAGTTGTGTTGGACGAAACCAAACAACTGTAATGCGGATATGTGATCGTTGGATGCAGGAGGGTACGACGGACCGTCGTGTTCGATCGCATCCACCTCAGCGCACCACTTCACGTGATGACAGGCAAATTGCGCGCATGGCAGTGACGGATCGCTCAGTCACATCACGAACCATAGCACAGCACATGCAGTCTGTAACGCATCATCCAGTGTCTGCGCGTACCATTCGACGCCGTTTACAGCAGAGTGGTCTGTCCGCAAGACGTCCATTGCTTTGTCTACCCTTGACGCAGAACCACAGACGTCTCCGCCGCCAATGGCGCGATGACAGAAGGATATGGACGGCAGAATGGAATGAAATTGTCTTTACTGACGAGTCACGCTTCTGTCTGCAACACCACGATGGTCGCATTCGAGTCTGGAGACACCGTGAAGAGAGGATGCTGAACAGCTGCGTTATGCACCGCCACACTGGTCCTGCACCGGGTATTATGGTATGGGGCGGTATTGGATAACACTCTCGTACACCTCTAGTACGCATTGCCGGTACTTTAAACAGCCAGCGCTACATCTCCGAGGTGTTGGAGCCAGTTGTCCTTCCTTACCTTCAGGGCTTGCCCACAGCCATATTTCAACAGGATAATGCGCGACCACACGTGGCACGCATTGTCCAACGGTTCTTCGTCAATCGCCAGATTGAATTGCTTCCCTGGCCGCCTCGCTCTCCGGATCTTTCGCCGATAGAAAACATATGGTCCATGGTTGCTCTACGATTGACCCAGATTTCATCCCCAGCTGCCACAGCAGATCAACTTTGGCAACGTGTGGAAGCTGCTTGGTCGGCTGTACCCCAAGAACTCATCCAAAGTCTCTTTGAATCAATGCCGAGGCGTGTGGCAGCGGTGATCTCCAACAATGGCGGGCTACTGATTTTGGCAGGAACCACACTTCACAGAAGTCTATAAATTTAATCATTTGATACTTGGTCAACATGTTATCTACAAAATAAATTTTCTTGTGATATCTCTTGTCTTTCTTGGTGTTGCAATTTGGGTGGCCAGCAATGTATATATGACATGTACTGAATACCAGAGGTTAGTTGCAGTCAAAATAAAGCGTATGTAGTCACTAATATTAGGGGCATTTCCGTTGCAAGTCGTTGATGGAATATATAATATCATGCAGGTCTTTTTCAGGCATGCATTTAATAATTGCATATGTCCTGCGCACACCAAGTTTACCGTATGTTTTAATTTACTTTCAGAAAGTGATTATTAATATTGGACTTAGGAAATATGTTTGTCTTGAAACGTTTGATATGATTCCTTGACCTTGTGAATGAATGTCATTGACAAGGTTAATTTCATTTAAAGAATGATTTCCAAGGTTCTCGAGGAATTACAACTTACAATTTTAGCATTATTGCTTACAAGTAACATCCAAAAGGCCACCAAAAATTGTCCTACACCTCACAGGTTTCTTAAACATTATACGTAAAGACTTTATGTTCTTTCTAAGCGCATTTATGAATGTTAGATATTCGTTGTTCCTACATTGATCTCTCATCTATGTGTTGTTTCAGACGAATCCCACCGTACTTAAAAGCCCTAATACCCCTTCTACGCTGACAAAATATGTCAATTCAACTGAACAAAGTTCTTAAGTGAAAAGACTTTGCGGATGCTCAACGTTCACTGATTGTAAATACTAACCAAAGGCGTGTCATTTATAAGGATATAAAATACAATAAACACAAAATTTATTATATTTCTGTTTTTTCAGTTTTTAAAAAACGCTTGCAATAGGATATAATATAGACTTATTAAATAATGATGTCTTGGCATGATTGCTTCCGTATATTTATGTTTAAACATAAAATTATTGATTTACCTTCATTTATTTTCTGCTATAGTAGACAATAGATGATGGCTACTCACCTTGACAAGTGCAGGTCAAGAAATGCTCATGATAATGGAATTCAAAATGCTAGGAAATCAGATGGTACATGATATAGAGTCAAATGCACGACATTTGCTTCATTACTTTGATTTTAAACTTGCTGTTTGTCCGACGTTTTGCCATTTAGGTTTATCTCTGTCATTTTGGGAATTTTATTCTTTACCCCTTCTCACCCTCACCCCATACCGGTGGGGCTGAACTTGGGCTTAAACGGCATCGGGAGAATCGCCATTCATCTCAGCGACACCGAAAACTATAGATTCGACACTGTTCTCGGTCATTTTGGACATTTCATTATTCCCCCCTTCTCCCCCTCCCCTATGCCGATGGGGTCTTTAAACGGCATCGGGAGCGTCACTATTCGTCTTTGCGATGCCGAAAACTATGGATTTGTCACTAATATCAGTCATTTTCGATTATTTTTGCATACCACACCCTTCCCAGGGGTGCTAGGGATGTCATACCACCCCCTCCCCCCAGTATTATTTCCAGAATGTAAGTCATGTGTGTACCAGGTTTTGGTTCAAATTGTTCTAGGTGTTCCAGAGTTTTGCTGGAATATACAGGGTGATTCAAAAGTAAGTATACAATTTCCAGATGTTGTAAAACGGGAATACTTTAAGGTACGTTCCCCAAATGCAAGCCATAAGGTAGGTCTACTCATATAGTTTTTCTCTCGCTACCGAGGGAAATGACGTGGGCGACAGCTACGACACGTGAAGTGTCACGTGAATAGTCAGTAGAAATGGCTGTTTCTGCAGTGGAGAAGGCGTTTTGTGTTCTTTAATTGAGCAAAACGGAATCTGCCACCGCTGTGCAACGGCATTTTCGAACACGATTTGGAAAAGAACCTCTAACCAGAAATTCCATCTATGATTGGTTTAAAAAGTTAGAAACTACGGGCTGTTTGTGCAAAGTTCCAGGGCCAGTACGACAGGGCCAGCAGATGTCGTCAATAAAGTTCGCTAGTCTGTGCAACGAAGCCCGAGGAAATCAACACGCAAGGCAAGCCGTTGAGTGCATATTTCATAGCCCACTGTCTGGAGAATTTTTAGAAAGAAACTGTAAACGATTCCATGCAAATTGCAGATATTGCACAATCTCACGGACCTTGATAATACAAAACGTTTTGAATTTTGTGTTAAAATGCAGCACCGTTTGAAAAATAACGACGTCACCGATCAATTAGTTTCCACCGATGAAGCTACTTCCATGTGAGTGGTAAAGTAAACAACCACAATGTTCGTATTTAGGAAACCGAGAATTCTAAGTCTACAGTTCAACACTTCCGAGATTCACCAAAGGTAAACGTGTGCTGTGCTATGTCCAAAAAGAAAGTGTACGGCCCCTTCTTTTTTCACAAGAAAACTGTCACGGGAAGCACTTTTCTGAATATTTTAAGCATTTGCTTGATGTCACAGTTGCAGGATGATAGTGACAACTTTATAACTTTATTCTCCAATTGAATGATGCACCACCACCACACTGGTTAGGCAACGTACTAAATTACTTCGATCAACATCTTCCTCACTGATGGATTGGAAGAACCGCCGGCTACAACATACCACTGACCCAATGGCCACCCAGAAGACCTGGCTTAACACTATGTGACTTTTTTCTTTAGGGCTACGTAAAGGATATCGTATTTCCTCTTCCTGTTGATCTAGCGTAGTTGAAACAGTGAATCACATCCACTATCACTGCACTTGCTTCAGATACCTTAACTTTGCGTTTGGATAAATGGATTACCTGTTCGATGTGTGTCTTGTGACTATGGGTGCATATATAGAACATCTGGGACTGTTTCTAAAAAACTTAAAATATTTACCTACACTATTGTCACAAGTAACAGAAAATTGCTTACATTGTTGCTTTTATATAGTGCATTGAACTTCTATACTTACTTGTGAATCACCCTGTACATACATTCTTTTATATTTCTCTATTGTAAAAAAAAGTAACTCCCGCTGCCGCTGTCAAAAGATTGTCACGCTATCTCCTCCGAAACCACTGGGGGTATAGGGTCGAGAGCGATACCAATGGATGCAGAAAAATGGGGGGACTAAAGCAAGACATATCTCATCTTCGTCGGACTTTAATTTTTTTATTTTATGTTTTGGGGGAAAGTATTGACTTTTTCCTCTTCAGATTACCATAACTCGCCAAAAAAAGATATTAGAATTTTGATCTTTTTACAATGTAAGACTACAGACATTTATTTTTCAAACTAGATCTCATTTGTTTAAAAATATTTTTAAACAGACTAATATTTTCATCAAAAAATGAAACAGAGTTTTTCAAGAAATATTGACTTTTTCATCTTCAGATTACGATAACTCGCCAAATTATGATCGTAGAATTTGGATCTTTTTATAGTCTAAGACTACAGACATTTCTCTTTCAAACTAAACCTCATTTGTTTAAAAATATTCTAAAGCAGACTAATATTTTCATCAAAAAATGAAACACAGTTTTTCAAGAAATATCGTCCCCTATGTGGATGTAATATCGATGCTCCTCGAGATTTTATCTTACAAAGAAAATATTTACATCATCTGGAAGTTAAAAGCTTTCTTATTCATATAAACCTCATTTGAAGTCTATATCTTAATTTTTTGGTTTTTAATTGAATTTTAAAGCTGATAATTCAACAGTGATGAAACGCCCTTCGCATTAAGGGTGACAACAATAAATGGATGGAAGCTGTTACATTGCCCGAGAATCATCCCTATGTATCTCTCTATTAGCCATAACAGAGGAGCGAGCGTAGCCCCTAGTTCTAAAAAAAAAGAAACTCCCGCTGCCGCTGTCAAAAGATAGTCACGCTATCTCCTCCGAAACCGCTGGGGTTATGGAGTCGAGAGCGATACCAATGGATGCAGAAAAATGGGGGACCAATGTAAGACATGTCTCATCTTCGTCGGGCTTCAATTTTTTTTTTAATTTTATGTTTTGTGGGAAAATTTTTGACCTTTTTCATCTTCAGATTACGATAACTCGTCAAAAAATTATCGTAGAATTTTGATCTTTTTACAATCTAAGACTATAGACAATTCTCTTTCAAACTAGACCTCATATGTTTAAAAAATTTTAAAACAGAGTAATATTTTCATCAAAAAATGAAACACAGTTTTTCAAGAAATATCGCCCCTATGTGGATGTAATATCGATTCTCCTCGAGTTTTTATCTTACAAAGAAAATATTTACATCATTTGGAAGCTGAAAGCTTTCTTATTCATATAAACCTCATTTGAAGTCTCATCTTAAAATTTTGGTTTTTAATTGAATTTTAAATCTGATAATTCAACAGTGATGAAAAGCCGTTTGCATAAGGGTGACAGGAGTAAATGGATGGAAGTTGTTACATTGCCCGAGAATCACCCCTATGTATCTCGCTATTAGCCCAAACAGAGGAAAGATGGAAAAATAATTTAAAAGAAACTAAAATCAAATTCAGTTTATATTATATTTCTTTTATAATACATTATATTCAGTTTATATTATATTCAGTATTTCTTGCTTTCAGTTTATATTACATTCTTTTATCCTATTTTACTACAGTATTGATTTTTTAATTTTGTTACTATAAGCCGTGTATTGAAAATAATGCCTAAAAGAAAGCGCGGTATAACTGGTGATAAAGAAAGAAGACGATTTGAATCAAACGATATGTTTTATAATAGATAAAATTTCTTCTAAATCACGTAGAGAAAAAAGAAAAACAGTTTTGGAAAGAGTATTAAGAGTCCAAAGTATTAAAAACACAAATAAAACAAAATTTGGCAAATTGTCGAAAATCGATGTTTTCAACGTAGTCGGTCACGTTAATATCATATTGCAATAACACATATTTTTTCTTCGAGTAAGCCTTAATAGGAGCTTATTACGAGTAAAATATTCCCTTTTAAGACTTATTAAGCCTTTTTACGAGTAAGCCTTATTAGGGGCCGAATCCCCTAGTATATATATATATATATATATATATATATATATATATATATATATATATATATATATATATATATTAATTAAAGTTCTTTCTCCATGATTCAAATAAATTAAATTAGATTAAAATTATGCGAACAAAGTACCACTAAGGGAGAAAATATTGATATAATAAATTTTTTGTCTCACTGTTAAACATTTAACTGAAAACAAATATTATTAGCACTGGATATGACGGAGTAACGATTCTCTCTTTTTCTAAGAAACTTAAAATTCAATATACCTGTTACTCTTTAGCTATAAAACATCTCCTCTTACCTTGACTTTTTGAATGACTTTTGGGATTTCTTGTTTGAGAATTCA
Source organism: Dolomedes plantarius (assembly GCA_907164885.2). Taxonomy (NCBI): domain Eukaryota; kingdom Metazoa; phylum Arthropoda; class Arachnida; order Araneae; family Dolomedidae; genus Dolomedes; species Dolomedes plantarius. The sequence goes on from OU015495.1 coordinate 72,313,302, forward strand.
ACAATACATCGGAAAATATTGATTGAACATCTTCCACAGAGTCCCTTTTCTATAGGCTTTTCATGTTCATAAAATCTTCGACCCCTGCTTTACTCTTGGAGCAAAGTTTTTCAAGAAATTAATAAATGAGAGGCCATAAAAATGAATTTATTTTACAGACAAATAGAGTGGCTGATTTCCTTTGGTGTATCATTTTTCCATAATATTTTTCGTAGTCAAAGAAAATTTATAGGTAATTCCTGCGCTCAAATTTACAATTATAAAGAGTTTTTACGATATCAGATTTAGTAAATATGTTTATCTTATGCAGTTTATAAAAACCGGGATACTTTTGGCAACATTCATGAAGAAGTATATATCTAAATTTAAAGTGTAGACAGTTTTTTTTCAACTAATACCGCCAAGAGAGGAGCGGGAACTTATTTTCTTTAAACTGAGAGTAAGAAACAACTTTCATGCATGTTAATAGGGTAATACATGTTTAATATTTAAAATTTCTTCAAGAAAATATGACAATACTGTGATCGAAGTGTCTGAATGCAGATAACACCTCCCTAACACAAATATCTCTTCCATAAATGCAAGTCCTAAGATTACATTTAACTTCGATGAACGTAATTCTACGACTTTCTCGTTAAATACCGAATTTTTATCTGTATTTAACGAGGTTTTTAAAAATTTCCCCATGAAAGTACAAACTCATATTTTGCTGAATAGAATCAGGTGCATATGTTGTTTGAATCTGGATCTAAATCTCGTTAATCATTGTCGATGTGCAGTGATATACATCCGTTAATAGAGTATAAATAATTGGGTTTATAAAATCAGCACAACCTTATCCTATAGTTTCGTTAGTTTATTTCCATCTATATATATAAAACAGTTCCGTTACTGACTGACTAACTGACTGACTGATTGACTGACTGACAAACGACGCACAGACCAAACCGCTGGGCCTAAAGGGCTGAAATTTTGCATGGCGATTCTTCTTATAGTATAGGGGTGCACTAAGAGAGATTTTTGAAAAATTCTTCTTAGATTTTTTTAAATTAAATTTTTAAACTGTTTTAGTAACTTTTTTAAAGTTTGCATTTAAAATAATAATTTGAGGGTTATAAAATTTATATCCCGAGAAAGATCATAAAAACTCCTTTAAAATGAAATCTTTTTCGAATATTTACCTTCATTTTCTGATTTTTGGTGAATTTTTAAAGATTAATTTTTAGAATTTAATTTATTTAATGCTGATCCCGTGATTTCTTTTCTGGTACTTTAAATTAATTTATCGTCACGTGCATACCAACATAATAGACAAAGAAATATTTTTTTTATTTCTAATGCAGCAGACGATTGGACATTATCTAAAAAATATCAAAATACAGTAAAAGAAATGTTCATCAAACTGTACTATATTAACTGTACTATATTCTTTAGTATGTTCTATTACATTTAATTTGAAAATTTTCTTCTACATTATTTTGTCTATAAAAATATCCCTTACGATTTTCTTATAAATATATTTTTTTTGTTTTTTACATCAATTGCATACATTGATCGTTGTATTTATTTTAAATATATTTATACATATTTTTGCCATTAATTGCATACATTGACCGTTGTATTTAATTTGAATGTACTCCATAGCGAAGTGCAGGTTTTCAGCTAGTTTAATATAAATGATGTCATAGAAGCAGTAAGGTCATCTTAAATAAAAAATTATGCAAATGAAACTCTATACTTGATTGGATGTGTGCATGCCAGATGCATGTGGTAACTCATTTGACACTTCGGCCCCTCTCCGCTTCGCGTATCGGCCCATAATTTACCGAAGACTGGCACTGCGTAGCAATTCCTGTATACACAGCCAAAGGTTAACTTCCCATGTTCGGTGATGTTTCATATAGGCCAGGGCGCCGGCCGGACAGTACAGATCTGCCGACAATTGGGCAACCCTGGGGCCTGAGATGCAAGTGGTAAAGGGAAATGACGACTAATAAAATCTAATTTTTTTTGTTTGACAGGAGCAGCAAAGTTTGCACTGAATGAAACTAAATCTTTAGAACAGAAATATAGCAAGTATATTAGAAGTAGTTTCTAACCGTAGATTTCATCTCCTGTATCCTGTGGGCGTTTGTTATTCTGACCTCCGACGTTCCAATTTAATGTTATCATTAATGTTACATTCGAAATATAATTGACGATGCATACTTCTAAAATGACTTCAATTGTACTTCAACAGTGACTTAAATGCCAACGCAGAGCTGAAGTACAGGACTGTAAGGAAGGAATGTTGAAAACTGCCTTCAACGAAGTACGAGGCTGAGTTTTGTCCCACGTGCGTGATGATTTTGCTGTTAGTGTTCGTGATATGTATAAAATATGTTGCAACTGTTAAGTTGTCTGTAGAAAATCGGAGATGGATATGTTGTATTTCGATGGGAATTCGAGAAACAAGTTGCTTAGTAAAACTTAGTTCTTTTAATCAAAATTAGAAGCCAGAATGTTTTTCTCAGATTGTAAGAACTTCATAACCTGAAAACTCTGCTAATTGTGGATTATGGACTAGCCACCAACATATTGCTTCGACTATAGTTTGAGTCAAATATTGCTACACCAAAATATATCCCCCCCCTTTTCCTACAAACTTATTTTTAATTTCTATTATTATCAAATTTGTGCTATTTATTTTGCATTTGAGCGCCCGTATTTTAAACTTTAAGGACGTTTAAAAATTATCCAAATACGTTAGCAGATTGGAAAGTAAACTTTATAAAATAGTTGAAAATAATAAGAAAATGCCCTTTACAACGGACAGAATTTGATTATGAAAAAAATTGCATCAGTAAATATAATACCGTGGTTTATGCTTACAGTCATAAGAACAGATCAGCCAAAAAAAGATTTTTTTCATCTTACTAAAGCTTAACAAGAGAGGTTTTTGAAAAGATAATTGCTTCTTTCGTTAAGGTAAATTAAGAACCTGTTTTTTTTATTTTTGGAGAAGTTGTTCCCATACGTTATACTTAAAAATTCCGAAACATGTATAAGGTTTCTCAGTTAATTAAGTACATCTTAACAATTTATGATCAGTTTTCGAGATGTGTTAAATTGCGGGCATTTAATATTCGACTGAGACTTGAAATTTTAATCTTCATCTCGAGATGCTTAAGGTTTGTGGCTTTTGCAAATATTTGTTTCCTTCTTTTCAATGTTGCATCATAATATGATTTTATAATACAGGAAACTAGAGAACTTCTTGTGTCACTCTGTATCCATTGGCCATAAATTATTCAAATTGATTTCGATACCTTACGGATGTGAAGGCAAGTTTTGAGATGATTTATTTGAATATTTTAATGCATTCGTGAAGTTTAGGGAATTCAAGAGGCGCTATTAGTTATTTCTCATAATTTTGAGAAATGTTATGACTAAGCTAAGCAGAAATTGTTTCTGATGAACTTTTCGGCTAAATTGTCATTTGTTTTAAATAATCGAACATTTCCTCAACCTCTTTAGAACCACATTATCACATTAAAAAAATTTCTGAAATAATCTGGAGTTGCATTACTGTAAATTAAAAATTTCGAGGAAAGTGAGGAATCGCCCAATTCCTCTTTTTCGAGGGAATCCGATTCCTCATTTTCGTCGCCAACTTGGCGCGCTCTGTCGTCTCCTGGCGTTGCAAACTCTCAGAACACACTATACCAGAGTGCGACATTTAAAATGGCGAAAAACTAAAAGAAATGCAAAAAAGCAGTTGAAAAAAATTATAAAAACTGAAAATCGTTGCAAAAACATAGTAATTTTTAAAACTTAAAATCGTTACAAACCACTGAAAAATTAAAATACTTTCATCTACATTATTGTAAAAAACTATTTGAAAAAACTATTGTAAACTATTGTTTCACTTACCGTAATTGTAGATAATTACATGATAAAAAGAACTTTTTATATACCACGTTTTTAAATTTTCTGTTGAATTATATAAATATTGACAACTCTATGTATTAATAAATACTTTTTAAAATTTTTTTTGATGAATTATCCCATCGACTTGAAAGAAAATGATCAAATGCGTAATATAGAGGTATCAAATACGTAATCAATCGTTTAGCTTGGGAATTGGAAGTTAACTTGGGTTTAACTTTTCATTCCGATAGATGGCTGCACCATTCTACAAAACAAAATTAACTGAAAATGAATTCAAATTTGCTTAAAGATGGCTAAAAGTATTAAAAGAATGCACTGTCATCGTGTTCTTAGCTATTCTAAAAGTTTCAAATGTCTAGCTAGTCGGGAAGTTAGTTAAAAATCGATTGGAAGATTTGTACTGGGCAAACACACAAATAAACAAAAAAGCGAGATATTAAAAACATGGTAAAAAAATATTTCAGGTAGTCTCTTCTAACGAAACTACAGCGGGTTATTAACGAAGGGCTACTTATCGTTGCTTATGTCTTTTTTTCTCTCTTTTTTTGACGCATTTTCTTACTTTTTTGTGTAACTGTTATACTGCTACTGGGTGGCTCACTGCCAAAATTATAACTCGCGACAACGCTGAAATTTTGCTTTCCGCAGAACCGTTATTTAGGAACGTAATCCTACGTTAAAACTATTCGAAATCGGCCTGTATACCACAATTGGCACGCTTATGAATCTCGTAAAAAGCGCGAAAAAGAGCGGCAAATAAGTGGGAGATTCATCATCTGAACCAAGATTAATTTTTCACACAAAAGATAGTATCAATCACATTTAAAAACATTTCATCTTTTGTCAGAACCTGAAATACAGTAATAAAAATTTGCGAAATATGTTTGGCTGTAGCTGCGATTGCTGAAATGGGCATGCAAACGAAGCAAAAATATGCTTTTGCCAGGTATGCGTGGTACCATGCTTCGAAATATATCAGACAAAATTGAACTATTGGACATGAAAAACATTATTTCTTACTAGTAAGCAATATTTAGATAAATTACAATGCTAATTTGATTAAGTACAACGGCAAAAATTATTTTTAATCTGTCAAACATGCAAAAAATTTGCTCTAAACGAAAGGCACAAATTAAAATAACGTGCTCGTTAGAGAAATGCAAAAAATACAGGGTAACATTTTTTTTAACATCATTTAAATATAAACTAAGATTCAAAAAGACATATTTTTCGCATATTTTGGGTAGGAAAAAAAACATTATTTATTATAGGAAATAAAAAAAATTACATATATTGAAAGTTACTGTTAAAAATGCGGATCTATGAAGCTTCAATTGTCTGTCATTTAATTAGGTACTGCTGCAGTTTAAAGGAAATTGAAAAATATATTTATAGATGGGTAGGCAATCACATGCTTAACCATTTAAAAGCTGCTTAATACTGCTTCTAATTTCTAGGTTATCTAGCCCGTGCATTAACAGGATTCAATATTGAAGTAAGGTAATTATAATTAAAACACTCGGTAGATATATGAAACATACTCTGGCTCAGAATTAAAGCAATATTTGAAACATACTTAGTGGATTAGATTTCAATGGCAATATTAATGTTTCCTGAAACTTTCCATAGCATAAACTCTTGACTTGGCACAAATATTCTACTAAAAGCTTCGCCGTTTGCAAATTTAGGTACAACTGACATTCTACAGTTTCTCATTACTGTTGTCTCGCATAATTCCTCAATCAGATGATTCCATTAAGGGATCTAGTTACCCTCTAAAGGCTATTATTTATTCGTAACCAAAACGTTACTACTAAGTCATTAGCAGAGATGACTTCGTATCTGCCAAATACACACACAGAGGGAAAATCAATAACTAAGACAATAATCAATGCAATATGCAAGTGAAATGAAGTGAATGTATATTTGAAAGAAAAAAGAATAAGGATTTGTTCTCTTTCAAACTGTAATACATACTAGCTATGCACCCTTAGTTTCATGCTGTTTTTTTATTTATTTTGATTGGTTTTTCATTAATTAATGCAAAACACTTCTTAACGAATCTTGAACGGGATAGTACAAATACCATCTTCTTACCATACCATCAGCAGAACACAAAAATTTCAGCTAGTTTCAACCTATTAGCGAAATCCCCTTTCGCTATTTCCGGACTTTATTTTCTTAAACAGTCGTTTTACAACACATTTTCATTCAACAGGATAACTTCATTACATTTAAGAAACGCCCCCTCTCAGGAGCTTCAGGAAGAGTAGTGGTAACAGTACGTGGGCTGGGCCATTCACTGCAGGATGATATAGCAATGCATAAATCTTCAGTGATCAGTAAAAAACGAAAGTAGGAAGGAAAATAGAAAGAGGGGAAAACAAAAAGCTTCAACAGTACAAGTAACGCTAAAACATGTGGGAAAAAAGAGACTGAGCGAACAAAGAACAGGACAAACAATTAAAAGTTACGAGCAAGAATGTCACAGGGCCGTTTCTTGTTAGCTGGGTCAGCAGGGTCGTAATCGGCAAGATATTTAATAAGATCATCTGGTAAATTTTTTATGGAAGTTAATAGGAATATTTTGAAGATAATTTCGAATAGTGGGGAGATTTATCTCCCTATAAATGTCAACATTGCGAAAATTCCATGGGGAGTTAGTGATTTGCCGAATAGTCATGTTTTGAACAACAGCCAGAATTTTAATGTTGGAATCCGCTGCATACGACCAAACTGGTCCAGCATGCGTGAGTAAGGGTCTTAAGATTTATAAATGAACATTTTGTTACTAAAGTTCAATTTACTATTTCGGGCAATTAAGGGGTAAAGTTGTCTTTTAGCATTACGAAATTTATTACGATTATTAATGATATGTTATTTCCAAGTGAGTTTTTTATCAAGGATTAACCCTAGGAATTTAACAGTGTTTGACCAGAAGATAATGGTGGAACCAATTTTAATATTGCAGTTAGCATAGGTTTTATCGAATTTATGAGTGAACATTGTGGCAATGCACTTATCCGAGTTAATTTTTTTAATTCCATTTAACGAGCCAGGACGTCCCCTCTCTAGCTCACGTCGACGTTTTATATCTTCAGAACAAACTCTCTATGTTGCCATCCGAGAGCGCAACAATAAATTAATAATTAAATGCTGCTCACGGAGTTAAAATTTAGCTATTATAAATCTAACTGATATAGTTTTTAAGGTTGTGGAACGTCAGATGCGATTTCCTCAGTAGTTGAATAACGATTGCAAAGACGTTCAACATATTAATGTAAATCTAGAATTCATAGAATTTTTCAGAATACCATTTCAGTCACCGGAAGCCTACTCATGTGATGGCCTGAAAATGTACGATTTCAAGGAGCCCCAAACTAATTGCCTCTTCTCTTTTTAATCAGAATTTTAAGCTGTTGTTACTTACAAATTAATGTATAGCACACTTCAAATACTTACAAATTGGTAAAATGTATGGCTCTCTCTATATAGAACGTTCTTCATTTGAAGCCTCGGAAAATCTAAAAATCGATAACTGAGAGTATGATTAATTGATTAGTATTATGTCTAGCTAAGATGACGAACAAATATTATAGTATGGTACACCCTCTAAGTGTCTCCAGGAATAAATATCAACAGACTTCATTGAAATAAATGACAGACTCTTAAAATAGTTTTATGGAGTTTGTTTCCTTGATTGATTTCTTATAATGATACTTATTCAGAGTACTTATAAATAAATATATATATATATATAAAAGAGAAATCATAATACATTTACAACTCAGATATTTAATGTTAAATTTACTAAATATTTTTCAGCTATATTGGTCTTGAGGGTTCTTCATGATATAAATGTTCCCTTAATATGTTTCAAAAGCTAAAAATTAACCAAACGAGTAGCTTTGTACAACATTTATAGTTCGTTCTTCGTTTGCAGCTATTGGAAACCACTTTGAACCCTTTTCGAATTCGGTTAATAATATTTTCGTTCAAATGATTCAAATTAAAGTGTATTTGTGAGTCTTTTACGATGCATTAGGAAAAATGAAATGAAATAAGTTTCGGAGGTTTGTTTCATTAATAGAATAAATGTTATTGATAGAATAGAAGTAGTACAAAATAGGATGCGTATATTACAAAGTAGATATGTATATAGTAAAAAAACTATCATAATTTATATTCTAGAACAAATTTAATGTAAGGTTTATAATGCATGTTTGCATCATATTGGCTTTTTACTTCTAGTGCATAAATTAGAAACTGTAATGAGCAGAGAAATTAAAAATTAAAATAAAAACACAAACAAAGAAAAAGAAAAGAAATAGTGGAAATTTCTTCAAAAACAAATTTCAATCAACAATTTGGAAAATAACACACACTGAAAATTTTTCAATATGTAATTTTAAAAAAAAGTGGAATTTCTTTTAAAAAGTGTAAGTTCATGTTATTGTAGATAAAAAAAACCTGGATGTTATATCATAACTCAGGTAGAGAATGAGATTATAGATTAATAACCAAAATTACACTGAAAATTTTAAATAACATTTCTAAAGGATCCCTCTTCACTATTCTCATGATAATTAAAGACATTTTTAAACAGAAAAAAATTAAAGTTGGGGGAAAGTGGTAAGGAAATATGGTAATCAGCAAACTCTTTTGAAATATTTTTCTTCTGGGGAAGATACCGGTAAAAGTTCTTTGGATAAAATATTAGATGTACTTAAAGAAAATTTCGTGAATGAAGTGATATTTTTTATCGCTAAAAAGCAACAGGTATCATCTCCTGGGTTAAAAGCGAACTAAAACTTATGGGTTTTTTCTTTTCATTTTCAGTAGGGCAGAGACTTGCCTTCAGCAATTTCGCCCATACATGCTACTAATTTCTTGGCGTCATTAGTATAGGAGTACCATGTAAGGGAACCAACACCGCTCCCTATAAAAGGACAGCACAAGAAGAAAGACACCGTGTTTTTAAAAGTAGAGTGAAAAATTTCCCAGAAACTTCTACACAGACTATTGCCAAGAAAGACACCTTATCAGAGATTCGATCCGGAGTCCACACACACACACACACACACACACACATATATATATATATATATATATATATATATACACACAACTTTACTCAGGTTAACAATCAACAACAGTAATTGAGTTTATTAAATACTTTTGTTCTATTAAAATATTTACTTTCTGTCTAAAACAGGAAAAATTTATATTTTAAGTATTTAAATGAGATAGAGTTTTAATAATTTTTGATGAATATTTCCAAAATATTTTCAATCACAAGTAATAGCAATTTAAAATTTCATATTTAATTACATTATATCTTATCAAGATCGAATTATATAACTAAGACTACAGTTGATTTTCCCAGAAAGTTAATCATGTTACTGTAAATGAATTACATACCTCCTTTTTTTTAATATTATGCTAATTGTTTCATTATTTTTTGTATTTTATCGTATTTTTAATAAATCTGATATAAAATATACTATATTTTCCTTTTGTTCAACTGATTAACAATTTGATCATTTTTATTTCATTTACAAGTTTAAAAATAATGGTGGAATATAAATTTATTGTTTATTTAAAGAACAAAACAGCGTTAAAAATAATTAAATCATCGCTGTTAAATGTCATAATTTATACTGCGTACAAGTACGTTACATGCTTGTTTGATATTTGCAGCTTCTTTCATCCCGAACTATCAATGTTATAAATACTACCAGATAAAACAAACTAATAATCAATCAAGAAGATGTCAAACACAAAGCAACTTCTTCAATAAAAGAACAGGCTATCCATTTTACTTAAGTACTTCCAGATTGACATGTATGTCAATATAATCTGATTTTGTTACTAAAGTTCTAGAGTGTATGTTATGCATATATAACTAAATTTCAAGGAGGTAAAAGATTAAACAGCATTTTTCTGTATAAATTAATTAAGCTTCAACAAACATGCATTGTTTTAAAACAAAAACAAAATATAAATCTAAATAAAACAATAAATGCTAAAATCACAATACAATATGTGGAAAAAATAATTCTCATCAGAAAAGTTACCCAAATTTGAAAAAGATAAAAAGAAAAAAACAATTTTACATGAGGAAGGCAAAACAAAGGACTGAAGAATGTATTTCATTGAAATTGAAACTACGACATCTTAAAATTTCGATTGTCAGATACTAAATGAATGTAGCATAATGATAAGATAAAAAGAACTTTTTATATACCATGTTTTTAAATTTTCTGTTGAAACATATAAAATTGACAATTCTATGTATTAATAAATACTTTTTAAAATTTTTTGATTAATTATCCCATCAATTTGAAAGAAAATGAAGTTAATTGGATGTTAACTTGCGTTTAACTTTTCGTTCCCGTCACGATAGATGGCTGCACCAGCCTACAAAACAAAATTAACTGAAATAGCATTCAATTCTGCTTAAAGATGGCTAAAAGTATTAAAATAATGCATTGCCATCGTGTTCTGAGCTAAAAATCGATTGCAAGATTTGTACCGGACAAACACACACACAAACAAACAAACAAACAAGAAAGTGAGTTAATAAAAACATGGTAATAAAAATGAGCGCGAGTGTTACAGAATCTGTTTGTCAGTTTTTGAAGTTTCAGTTTCTTATTTATTTGTCTTGCCTTCTTATTACTTCTAAAACCCTGGGATATCAATGCATTAGATCAGTATGCTTCCTTAACATGCAGGTCCGGACCATGGCCGCATGGATAGGGTGCTGGCAATGTATACCAGAGTCTATGGGTTCGATTAAGAATGGATGTTTGTCGGCGTTCGGAATCGGCTTTAAGTAGCAGGTACCGGACTAATCCCTGCAAAATTCCTAGCAAAAGTTGGCCGTAATGCTCCAAACCAAACCATAAAATAAGTTGCGTACACTCTAATTCCTGAATGATGTAAAAGTTCTAGGCTCCACTACATTTCTGTGTTCAGAAGGGTCTCTTTAGAATTTTTTTCGAAATTTAGGGGTAATCGGAGGCTCTCATATATATCTTTACTTATGTGAGTCATTAGCTTTACAATATGGCCTGAAGGTGGTAATGAAAAATAGAAATAAATTAGATTTTTTTTTTACAAATGTGTTGATAAATAAAGAATCGGAAATAAAAGCAAGTAAAATCTCGTTGTAAATTTGGCATCATAAGCAGATGGTCATAGGCCAATAAAATCCTAAATTTCCATTAAAATTAATGGGAATTTAACAGTATATATATATATATTTTTGCCCGATTCTTTTGACTTGCACAGAGGCTAGTAAAGCATTACCTGTACCCTCTCACCTAACTAACTTTTCAGTTAAATCTTAAGTTTGTTTACTCCTCGACTGGAGCGCATAACTTAAACTAAAGGTCAAAATAAGCAAATGTACTTGGATTACTCCTACTTGGAGATCACTCTACTAACCCCCAAACGTCAAATTCGAATATGTCGGGCTACGCTGTTACTTCAAGAAATTACTTTCTATGTGTGACTTTAAGTGATATTATTCAGAAGTTCTGACAAGTTCTGTCTTAGTAGTTTGATAACCATATAATAGCTTGATCTCCTCCGTTTTGCTTCGCGGATGCGAAAATTTACGTCGACTCGACTCGACTCAAGAGCGCCCTTTACACGTACGCTCTTTCGCGAGTGCTTGGAGCGTACGGGATTGCGCGCACGCTCCAAGCACTCGCAAAAGAGCGTACGGGATTGCGCAGGGGAAAACTTGCAGTACGCTCAAAAGCAGCTTTTTTTTCCACTCCGACACCTTCACATGTGCACTCAATCGCGCAGGATCGTGGTTTCACGCGGGAAAGAGCGTACGTGTAAAGGGCGCTAATAGAGTCCTTTACATGTACGCTCTTTCACGAGTGCTTGGAGCGTACGGGAAAACTTGCAGTACACTCCAAAGTAGCTTTCCCTTCCTCTCCGACACCTTCACACGTGCAATCAATCGCACGGGATTGTGGTTTCACACGGGAAAACTTGCAGACGCAATCACGCATGCTTGCGTTTTCTCCTCATGTTGCAAGTTTTTCGGACGCTAGTTCTTTCGCGCTTGAATACTCGTGTCATTTTAAAGGAAAAGGTAAAGAACGTCCATGTAAAAGGATTCGCGCGCGATTGACCGCGTGAAACTGGCGCGTGTAAAAAACTCAAAGTTTTACTGGAGCGTTCGGTTAATTCGTTAGTGTTTTACTAATTTTGTGTTATAGAAATGGACTTTTAAGAAGTAGAACCCTTTCTGAAGCCAATCGAGACTTCGTAATAAAATATATATATATACATACAAATATATATACATATATATTTTTAATTTTGATTCAACATTCTTTTAAATATTAATTTTTAAAGAAATTAAAAAAAATTTAGATAAAAAATTACAAAAAAAATTATGTAACTTATTTTTAAAAAATCATATTTTCAAAAGTAAATATTTTTTTCAAATTTGCTGTATCAAAATTAAAGTAAAATAGGGCTTGTGGCGGCTCTGTGGTACAGCGCGCTGGTTTTCGGTGTTGAGGGTGCTCAGATCGAAACCCGGCGTTGCGCCACGAAAAATGCCTCCGTTCGTGTAGTCCTTTCATAGGGGGTAATGCTGTTCGCCTATATGGTGTCCCCATAATAAAATGGGCAGCAAAATTGCGGGCGTAGTATAGGCCAATGTTTGATTACAAGTTCCTCCGCATTGGTTTAAAAAAAATTAAAGTAAAATAGTTTTAAAAGACATGTTCCAAGTTTCAACCGTTTATCTTTAACGGTTCTTGACTTACAAGAATTTAAAGACGAGAATTGGGGGAAAAACCCATCATGCAGAAAAACGCATTTACAGTTTTAAACAATAATTGGCTACTATTAGAATGTTGAAAAAATAATAATTTCTCCTGTTCTAATTAAGATATAAACATGATTTAAACGTAATTTTAAGCGTAAAGGAACAAAAAAAATTTAATGCAATAAATTTTTTTTCGAAAATTCTGGCAATTTTGTGTCCTGGACCTTAAACAAAGTATTATGGTCAATCAACTAACAGCACTGCATAGCTGTACATCGAAAACTAAAAATATTAAGGATGAAGATTTATTTAGCAAATATCAGAAAAGAAAATGTTTTTCATGTGGGAAAACCGGTCATTTTATGGCTAATTGTAAAAATAGAATGCTTAAAAATAAGGGAGATAAAAGGGGAAGAAGCAACGAGACCAAGCATCTAGTTATATTATAGAAACATGCTGCAATGAAAATGAGGAATTAAAAAGAGCATGGGTTTTTGATTCTGCCGCGAGTGCCCAGTTTTGTCGTAACAAAATTTTTTTTACATCATTTGAGGAGGTATCTGATACCTCAATGGCGGTTGCTGTTGATAATATTTCATGTCCAGTAGAAGGGATAGGAACAGTGGAAATGCAGTTTACCCATTTTGGTAATGAAAAGGTAATTTTAAACAATGTCCGGGCACATTATTCCCCCGGATACATTATTCCCCACGGTTGAGGCGAAATTTGTTATCCGGTTCACTCATTGAAAAACAGGGAGGATCATTTATAGGAAAAGCGGGCAAAATTATAGTACACACAAAAGACGGAAGAAAAAGTTTCTTTGCACGTAGAAAGGAAGGGTTATATTACGTTTACCCCAAATATCCTAAAAAGACTATTTCATCCGAAGTTGAAAGTTTGGTAGCGTTTAACACAAATGATTTAGAATTATGGCACCGTATGTTTTATCACGTTAATAGTAAATACATTCTTAAGACAAGTAAACATAATTCTGCCAAAAGTCTACCAGATATAAAAAATGCAGAATTAAACTGCGAGTCCTGTAAATTAGCAAAACACGCAGAGTATCTTACAATCTACCTATTAATAAAGTGAGATCTGATAAACCACTTCAATTACTTCACATCGATGTCTGTGGTCCCCTCCCTACACAAACGAGAGAAGGATTCAGGTATTTCCTGACAATTATATATGATTACAGTAGGAAGGTGATGGTGTATCCCCTCAAACAAAAGTAAGATGTATTCGAATGCTTTACAAAATTTCAGAAACGGGCAGAACGGTTTTTAAACTCGAAAATTTTAAATATACGAACTGAAAATGGGCTCGAATTCATTAATGAAAGATTTGCGAAATTTTTAGATGACCAAGGCATACAGGCAGAGAGAACAAATTTTTACACTCCAGAACAAAATGGAGTAAGCGAACGTTATAAATTATAGCGCCATGAACGCAATAAGAACACTTCTTAAAGATAGCCGTCTAAGGGCCTGTTCACATAGGAGTCCGTTGCGTTGCGTTAAGGAAAATATGACGTTGAGACGAAAATAAACCAATCATATGCCTCCAAACGATTAGCAATGAAATTTTTAACGCCTATGATTGGTTTATTTTCATCTCAACGTCATCTTTTCCTTAAAGCAACGCAACGGACTCCTATGTGAACAGGCCCTTAGTAATGGGTTTTGGGCTGAAGCCCTTTTCTGCTTTACTTACGTATGGAACAGGGTATGTCATCAAGGTAATAATGAAACCCCATTTGAATTATACGGTGGTCGTAAACCATCAGTTAAACATCTAAGAGAATTTGGAGCTACAACGTTCGAGGGAAACCCAAAACAACTTAGAAATAAATTTGGGATGCAGTCAAAGAAAGGCATATTAGTGGGATACGCGATGAGAACCAGAGGTTACCGTATATGGTTGCCCTCAAACAGGAAGGTCATCGAGACCATTAATGTTAGGATAGAAGAAAAATGGAAAAGCAGCGGAGACGTACTGGACCATTGTAAACTTAAATATCGGACTACATCAGAAACGGATATTGAATCGGAAAATGATTTCTGTGTAGCGGAAACTTCGAAACAATGTAAGCAAAAGATAGAAAGTCCCTCTTGTACCCCTACTGACATTAAAATTAAAAGCGAAATAGAGACCCCCCCTCTCAGACTTTACTAGAATCCAAACAAGACGTTACATGGGTAAGGTCAGCCATTCCTCGAAGAGATAGAAGTAGAACTGATATATTTTATAAGACTGAAGGAACCGACATGGAACTGAACTGCTAAAAACAAGTAGAAGCCTATTGTAAATCCCATGATCTAAAGTACGATAAAACGAACTTTAACTTTAGTGGCAAAAACAAATATTCAGGTGTTGTTCAACCAAAAGAGTCGAATTTAACGGATAGCTGACTATCCGATATAAAAATACCATCCAATTTCAATGCCGCACTTAAAGCACATGAAGCAAACAATTGGCTCAATGCCATGAAAGAAGAGATAAAGGCAATGGAAGAACGAAATGTTTGGGAATTAGTCCCGAAACCTGCTAACGCAAAAATATTAGGAAACAGGTGGGTGTTTACTGTAAAAAACGATGCTGAAAACAAAGTTGTAAAATATAAAGCTCGTTTAGTCACCCAAGGTTTCAATCAACGCCATGGGGAAAGCTGTAATGAAGTTTTCAGCCCCGTCGTTAACTTTGCAATTATAAGATTATTCTTTTCGTTATTAGTATCGTTACATCATTGGCTTCATTATCATATAGATATAAAGTGTGCATATTTATATGCGTCCTTAGATGACATTATCTACATGCGGCAACCGCAAGGTTTTACTGATCCTGATAAACCGGACCATGTTTGCCTTTTAAAACGGGCTATTTAGGGCCTACGCCCAAGTGGTCGTGAATGGTATTTTACAATTCAAAGTACTCTTGAAAGCCTTAATTTTCGTACATTAGATTGGGTTAACTTTGTCTACACTTATGAAAACAACGTAGTCTTGTTATTGTATGTTGACGACATTATACTGTTTGGTAGAACTAAAGACTGCATTAATTATCACTCAAAAAAACTCAAACTTAAATTCGAATTAAAAGTGTTAGGAAAAACCAGGAAGTTGTTGAATTTGAAGAACATTGTTGAGTGTTGAATTTGAAGAACATGAAGGCAAGATGTCCATTCACCAAACAAGTTACATTGAGAAGGTGTGTCAATCTTATGCAAAATACCATTATCCCATAACATCTTTACCTATAGCTAAAGGCACAATTTTATCAAAAATGCAAGTACCCAATACTGAACATGAAATTTCTGAAATGACAAATTTGCCTTATCGTAATCTTCTCGGATACTTAGCATTTTTAGCCAGCCGTACGAGACCAGATATAAGCTATACAGTAAATATATTATCGCAATTCCAATCTAATCCAGGTATGTACCATTCGAATATCTTGCTAAAACTCCTGGGATATGTGAGTCACACCAAAGATCTCAAGTTAGATTTGTCACAAGTTGAAAACCTCAGTTTAAGCTGCTATAGCTATGCTGATTTTGCAACTAATCTTGACGATAGGATTTCCAGGGGGGGGGGGGGATGATTTTATTTATTGATAAAGCCCCAATTTTGTGGAAAACTTTTAAGCAAAAATGTATTTGATTGTCTACAATGGAATCAGAATACGTTTCAGTTACCGAAGCGGCAAAAGAATTTGTGTGGGTAATTAGAATATTAGATGAGTGCATTAAAGCAGATATTATTGGAAGTAAACCGTATGAAAAGGTTTTATATTGTGACAACATGGCAGCTATAGACTTTTCTAATTCCCCAATCGAAAATTCACGCAATAAACATATTCATGTAAAATATCTCTTTTTGAGAAACTTAATTTATGACAAATTATTTAAACTAAAATATGTTAACAGCAAAAACAATTTTGCTGATATATTTATGAAAGCATTACACAAGGCTGGACTGAAAAGCTTTGTGGATAAAGTCTTTACCTAATATATCATTCAGTACAGGTTTTTAAACTAAATTTTTACATGTTATATTATGTTATTACTATGTATTGTATAGGTTTTTCTGGGGGTTATATATGTTGCAACATATGATAACATCTGATAACAAGCATAATTTTTAAGCACTGTCAGATTGTAAATGAACAGTGCAGTATAATATGTAAAGAATTTATTAATTTGTAAATGTATTCTAAATATGTATAGAATTTGATACAAACTGTGAAATTTTATGCCTATAAGTGTATTATATATGGCTGTCATTGTTTTTCGTTTAAAAGAAATCAAATTTCTGAGAATGTCAAGTATTTTTTTGTACTGAAACAAATTTAATGTTATTTCTATAAAGGTCTTTGTTTAACCCGAAATTTATGTGTTTTTGGTACATTATTAAATGATTATGTAACTTTACCATGATCAAGTACAAGGAATGTATGTATTTTTAAGGTTCATGTTTTTCAGTTAGTTTAGTTCATAATACAAGTAGATTCAAAGACTTGTTTTACGTGAAACTGTAATATACTTGTAAAGTTCGTACAAGTTTTTTGTAAAGATGTGAGAGGCGAGCCTATTGTTAAGCTTTCATTCTCATCTCACATCTTATCTTATGACGTCATAGTTTTGCATGACGTATGAATGTTATTTTCTTTTGTTACTTTCCTTTCTATCAGTGGCAACTCTGACTCTAACTTGTATTTAAGGAATGCAACAGGCAGTCGAGCGGTGAGTCTGGTCTAGGCTGCCTAGTTATTCTTGCAACTCGATAGTATTCGAGTTGTATATGAGATTAGTTAATTTTAGTATGTTAATAAATTTAACTTTTTGCTTTTAAACCTGTGTCCTTACTTTTACACTGAAACTCTGCTAAAGTCTTCGTCTTATTGAGGGACGGATACCATCAGAAATGTGGTTAGTTCATTCTGTCGCAACCTGTATTTCACTACCCGGCTTCAGTGCATCCGTTGTGTCGATGCAATAATAACCAGTTTCGAAGACCTTTTTCGATCCTGCCTGTTTCGAATATTGAGTAAGAAACAGACTGTTTTTCTTGTCGTTTCGTAGAAAATCATTCTTGTTTTCGCCATGCTTAAAATATGAATGTGGCTGTGATCATTTTAAAACCTTGATCCAACAGAGGTCACCGAATAGCTTTACGTAAATATGACGCAATAAGAGCAAGCAATAACAGAACAAGGTGAAATAAATGCTACTTTGCTACAGAAAAAAAAGTGATAACTTACAAAGTGAACAAAACTAAATTACGAGGGGAAAATATTATACGCTGAACATCATTTAGGGTTCGGTAACAATTAATATTGTAAACTGAGGACGGAAAATTGAGAAGACAAGGAATTCTAGAAAGTTGAACGAAATACCGTGACTATTCATTTACACGTTCCAACCTTTGATTTTTTTTCTTTTGAGAATTACTATCCGCAGTTTTTCGATAATACATGATGTAAAGTAACATTACAGTCGAACCCTGTTATAATGAACTTCAAGGGGCCAAAGGTTTTGTTCGCTTTATCCGGTGGTTCACTTTTTCTGAACCGTTAAGAAAAATGCGAGTCCACAAAATGTATAACTAAGTAGTTGCAATGAGTATTCAATAATTATGTATTAAAAAATAAAATCTATTAAAAAAAATCATTAATGAATTAAATCGACTAAAATCGATTGCATTAAACTGTCACAATACTAATTAAATTACACACAATAGGAAAATGGCGGGACTAAAATTTTCGTTCGTTATATCCGTGAGTTCGTTATATACCGGGTTCACTATAACGGGGTTCGACTGTATTGATTTTTATCATCCAGTGCAATTAGCACATGCATAAAATGTCGTGATTAATTTTAGTAGCTTATTCAAATTACAGCGTTAACTCTATTAGTTTTTGCGTTTCCCTGTTAGATGGCAAAAAATAGCAATAGTGGAGTAAAGTCGTAGTGATTCTACAGAATACATACAGTGCTATTACGAATTATAGGAGAATTAAATAATCATATCCCATGATATAGTTTAAGATAGAGGTGTACGTAAGGGAATTTAGTCACGCTTTTTTATTCTTAAGTACGGGCAAAAAAGGGCAAATTTGTTTTTACATTCCAGTCGAAATATAACAAAAGCAATAAAAATTTATTGCTAAACAGGGAGTTTTCTTTTAAGATTGTTTCTCGTACACACAGTTTAAATTACACAAACTACACATTCTAAGAAATGTACATTGCATTTCTTGTGAGAGACAAATAACTTCTCCAAAAGATAAATGTAAACAACCTCATAATATAACAACAACGAAAACATTATTAAAACTGCTTTCATTGTAACCACAGTATTCATTCAAACTTTTTTCAGTTCATGCCTAAATATCAGCCAAGGAAATCAGTCGAATTAGTTGTATTGTATTTATATTTAGATCTATTATTGATACAATTTAAAATTAAATGGCATATTGTCAATTGTTTTGTATAGTTTGGTCGTTACTTTTCATATACTTCAAATGTTACAATTTCATGTATTTAAAAAATATATAAAAGAGTATAAAAAGAAAATAACAGACTAATTGATCAAACTAACAAAATTTATTTCAACTACTTTAAATTTATCTAAAATATATATTATCTAATTTTCCGAATAATCACTTTCTTGATTTCCTTGCACAATAAAACGTATATTTCAAACCTTGTTATCACATACTTTTAAAATCCAATTTCAATCAAATTCATTTCATTCTTTCTTAATGTTTTGATTGTGCCTTTTCGGCGAAAATACAAACATCCTTTTAGCGTCGTGACGTGACGCCAAATTATAAAAATGAAATAACTTTTCGTATTCAAGTTGAGAACACCATTTTGGACTTATTTCATTTTACACAGAACCATTAATTCATCATAATGAAGTCAGTAATTGGTTATTATGCGATGAGTTTTTTATTAATTAATTTCGAATGCTCTGGAGACGAAAGCATTTTATTATTGGGTCAAATACCTCGTTGTGTTCTGTTTTCGGAAGATGTCACGCAATTTAAAAATAGCAATTAAGATCGATAATTAAAATACATTAAACGGTATATATAGAAACAAAATCTCTAGCTATTTAGGAATACAGCCTTATTTAGAGTAGAAATAAATTAAATGATCAGCACTGTCTCAAAAGCTCTTAGTCTAGAAATTTCAGGATAATTTAAAACGCATTTAAATAGCGCTTACAAACTTAAAACAGTTTTCCTAGTCTATTTATTTGTATTTAAATTTTTATTTCACACCTTTCCTGCTTAAATTATTAAAATTTAACTATATTAGCCTCATCACAAGAGGATTATATTAAATGTTAAAGAAAAACCTGAAAAATTAATGTTAAGGCTATTGTAAAAACTAATAAAGGGTAACGTATATAATGGAGAGAAACTTGTTAAGTATGGAATAAAGTTTTTTTTTTTAATCCTTCTATAAAAACTGAGTTTTTACATCATGTTTAATTCAACACTGTACATCTTTAATACGTAAAACTCAATGATCAGATTTGCATAAACATTAGAGAGCACTGAGTTTTACGAATCCATAATGAATTAAATAAAAATGCCCAGCCAATGAACTAACGTTAATAGAAATAAGGTAATATAAAGCAATGTAACGGAAGAAATATATTCTTGTTATTAAATTTTTTTTATGTATGAAACTTTAAAGATGCTAAAAATCTATAGATTCTCAAGAACCTATAAGTACATTATCTTAAGTAATAAAAAAATTCAATCGAAATTTGTTGGAAGAAATCTTGTTAAAAGTATCAGCCTTCCCGGATACAAGTTTGTTTTAAAAGTTTAGTAATGAAGGATTTAAAGCTTTTTTTCATAATTTAAAATATCCAGATGCACGATATAATAGACTGACATATAATATGTGCAAATAAGAAGACTTTATATGGGGCGTCATGCTCTAAGATTTTATTTTTGGGGAATGGGCAAACTTCTGTTCGTTGAATATTGTTCCTATAACTCGAGGCAGGAATTTTACCAACAGAACAACCCGGTGGTGGTATAAGGTTATTTCTAATGGCGTTTTCAGAAAGTACTATAAAATTGTTTTTGAGAAAACCTCTCATTCTGTAATTTGTAATTTTTATTTTTGGAATGCACAGTTTAGTGCATTTGTCACTAATCACCATGATTTGTACGTTTCGTCCATTAAATTAAATAATAAATGCATAAATACGTATTTTTCCTAGAATACAGAGAAACTACAGTGATGACCGATTACTACAATGCACGCAAATAGTACATTTAGAAAATGACTCATGTTTATTTTTGTATGGATATAGTTGGGTTCTCTATAATACTCTTCAGTTTTTCGTGCTAAAATTTTGAGGCTTCAGTATTTGAAATACACTATCGTTCCATATCTTCGTTTATCTTTTGCAATCTCTTTTTTGCTTTGCAGTACATGTCACACTAATATTTTCTACTCATTTGCTTAATCCTTACACTTCTGCTATTCGAGATGCATGATAAGGAGGGGCAAACCTACAGCATTGTCGTATTTTATAACGCAGTATTCTCTTCTTTACTACAGTATTCAGGGGGAAAAAATAAGGAACATTGTCTTATATTTTTGTCATAGCAGACCGGTAAGTTTTCACCGTTCCTGGACACCAGAAGTTCGAGTCGGGACTGTGGACGTTAAAACCGCATGTACAGCGGGATATAAATGTGTGCTATGCTATTCGTATATATTTTACCCTGAAAACATAAAATACCCGACTTGCGAATTTCGCACAGCAAGCAACCTTTCTTTCTGAAAGTAGACTCTAACGGCATGCGTTGTTAATTTCAGTTACGTCTCCCCTCCTAATTTACTCCTATATTAAGTATTCCTTTAACTTACTGAAACAAATACATCCGAGAATGATCCATAGAGACAATCACACCTAATGCTTCTCAACCTAAAGAAGAACCGTATTAATTTGTCCGAAACTTGTTGCCACTCTTCTGTCTGTTCTTTCTATGTTTAATTAAAATTTATAGCAATTTGATTTTTAGTGATTATACGTTTTAGTAATTTTTAGTAACTTTGTTGTGCTTATGGTTAAATTAAGCGACTATTGGGCAGTTTCTAGCGTTTGCACAAATTTCCCTTGTCTATACTTTTAATTTTGCAGTAAAATTGAAGTAAACAAATACTGGAGAGCAACTAGAGTTTATTGCAGCGTTTCTTGATTCAACCCTTAGTTTATACGGAAAACATATAGGAATTCTACTGATATTTCTCCCGTGATGCACAACTTTAAAAGTTATTTCAGTATTTCGTAATTATTTCCCTTTACATAGAATAATTCAATTTTTGGAAAAATTATTTTTAAATATAGCATAAAAATTCTTTGCATTCCATTGATATTAAATAAATCCATAGAAAATAAGTCCACGTTATAAAGAAGAATGTTAAGTTATATTTCTGGAAATGCATCTAATGAAGCAAATTACCTCTGCCTAGGCAAGTATTCAGTGTAATTCACAATATATGTTCAGAGTACCTAAATGATTTGCGTAACATGAGTTATTTACCGATTGCTTTCCGGTTGAGTATTTGCCAATAAGAGGATTATTTACACATCCAATTTCAATGCACTTGGAATATTTAACGTGGGAAATATTTATGAGGACTGGAATTGAGAGAAGGCTGAATTACCATTAAAAGTGATATGCAACTATTTAATTATATTTGTTAAAATTTGAAATGCTGAATGCGGTTTTATGTAGGGATATTGTGTGCAATACATTATCAAAATATTCAAAAGTTTATAATCAGGACAGAACTTGAAAACCTACATGTATGGGGGTGAGGGATGATGTTATATGTGTAGCGACAGTTTTTTTAATAATCCTCTAATTAAAGATCCGGAGGGTTAGTAAGACACCAAAATAGGTTGACACCAAAATAGGTTTTATAGGTTGAAACACGAATATTTTTGGAATTTCTCCTATCTAGTGAATATTTGTTTGTTTAACAGACGATAGCAAACACAAAATTCATAAAATTGGTAGAGTAATACAGAACAACATTTAGTTCAGACCAGTATATATAGCACAAACAATACATAGGCCCCCTATGTTCTGTCTAGTATTGACCATCAAAAGAACAATTCATCAGTAAAGAGAGCTTTTAAAATTGCAGTTGCTCTCTGTCTCGTTTTGGCCTAATCTTACATCGTCCAATGGTGTGTCTCACCAGTAGGTTTCTATTACTATATAATTTTTTTTATTTGGTTTTACTCATGTTCCCGCGTTTAACTTATTGGATTGGTCTCCCGAACTGTTTTTCAGATTTATTAAAGCCTTTCAAACTAATTTAATTGTTCATTAGGGTCAAACTGGCTCAAAGAGTTTCACAAGACTTAAATACTCATTTCTCATTATGGTCTCTACAATTTTTCACATCTTATACAGTTTGGATCTGGACTTTTTAATCATGTGTATTGTACGTAAGATGTGCACACTTTTAACAGTTCAAGATAGGTTATAACAGTTTTCTAGCAAACTAAAGCAAGTTTCTCAAAAAGAAAGATTAAAGTTGCAACTAAATTTTAAAGTTATGTGCATAACGTAGTGACCAATCAATGACTTAAATTATGCATAAAAATAAAAATAAAACAAGAATTCACATTCTATGAAAATATGTTTCTGTTTGGATATACTATTGTACTTACCTGCACACACACACTCATACACACACACACACACACACACACACATATATATATATATATATATATATATATATATATATATATATATATATATATATATATATATATATATATACATATATATATATATATATGTCGGACGTTGGTGCTTCACGCCCGATCTATTTAACACATTATTCTAACATCCCGAGAATCATCTTTCACTTGGCAGTCGGAGGTCCGGTGGCGAGGACATTCATCATTAATAAATTCATCAAAAAGCAAGATGTTAACACAACAGGCATAAAAACACTCCAAATGAGCATCCTAAACATCTTTATTAAAATTCCAATAATTACTCAGCTCCATAACTAAAATAAATGGCGTCCCAAACCCATTAAAATCTGTGTGCCTTCGGCACACATCTTTACTCGATGCTATATCTCCATGGCTCTGAAATAAATCCTTTGTTCATAGCTTTTTAACGAACGCTTAGTGACGCTCATTACTTATGCGTGATGTCATATCGTACATGTTGTTTTGCTAAACTCAGCATTTCCTTTCTCTTCGACGCTCAAACCACAGATGTGCCAAGATTATATAATGAAAAGGGGAATTTCCCTTTAGAATCTGTGGTTCTTCACAAGTCGAACCCATTAATCCTATTTTCACTGCAATACCTTATGCCGCTTATTTGAACTCCCAGACCTTTAAATTGTTAATCCTATATTTTACTTGCTAATATCCCGTTTTAAGGTCGCGCGATCGCCCCCCCCCATATTTTAGCCTCACACACACACACACACATATATATATTTATATATATATATATATTAGGGTGGCCCTTAGCATATAGGCAAAAAATAAATATTATATTTTTATAAGTCTCACCCCATATTTCTTTTCCATTTGGGCTAGTAAGTAACTGTTAAAAGTTTGAAAATTTTATTTAATAATAACACATGCCGCAAGGGGGGTGAAAATTTAAATAAATGCGTTAAATTCCAAAATTTTCGCAATAACACTTTTAATAATTCTGTTTTAATTTTAAGACAAATATTTAGGAGTAAAAATAACGGAAATAATGCCTAGAACTGATAGGAGCAATAGGTATTGCTTTTGCTCCTCATCGTGTGTTATAATGGTTAACCACAAAAACAAAATTTGATAATATTAAATTTCAATAATAAAAGGTTCAATAATTTTTTGATAATGAATGCTTTGAGCAAGATAGAAAATGGCACCGATAGGCTTTTACGACTTGCAATAGGTATTTGCTCACGGCTATAGGGTTTTGCTCCTCATCGTGTGTTATAATATTGTTATATTCTTCCATAAGCTTCACACCTCTTTCTGCGATATCATTGACAACTGTGAGGTTTCTGACTTCTGTAAGGCCATGTTGATAATCAGGAAGAGAATTCCAGATCGCAGGATCACGAGCAATAAAATCGGACGATATTTTGAACCGCTTAAAAAATTTGGATGTGCTTTTTGACACAAAGTTATGTAGTTCTCTGTGTGTGAATTCGCCCATTTCCTTTAAATCAAAATGGAAACGCTTAGAGTCACAAGTATTTGATTCATTTTCTTTAAATGCTTTGACCATCTTTACTTTTTGTTCGACAGGAATTGTGTCATCATAAAATGCTAAAGCCACTATTTCTTCAGCAAGATACCACAAATGTCCACAAAATTTTTTTTTTGTTTCTTGGGAATTTTTTCATTTATTTCATTGTAAAAATAAAGATCTTTTAAAAACATTCAGTCCTGGTATGGTATTTTGCAGGCTAAGGGAGCAATGTACCAAGCTTTTATGTATATTTTTACAATAAATATTCAAATATCTCTTATTCCTTGCAATTCCTGCTGAGTCAAATGAAATTGATTTAAAAAATGAATATTTTCAAACAATAAATAGCTTTTGCCATCCACCTGGCATGGTGAAAAGCACCAGGTAATTGAATCGTAATTTCCTTTGCTTCGTGTTCTCCTAAAAATATCATAACTAACTACAGCAGCTCTTCGTAATCGTCTCTTGTCTGTTTAATAACAATTTGTAATTTGACAAAATGAAGCACAATCTCTGTCTTAATAAATATACCGTTGGAATTGATGATCAATTTGTTGTGAACAGTATCGGTAATTGTTCACAACAAATTGATCATCAATTCCAACAGTATATTTAGAATTATCTATATTGGCCCAAGCTTGTTGAAAATGTTTAAATAATCCTGTTTCGGGTCCAGACGACGTACCAATGCATGCTTCAAAAGCAGACTTTAAAACGAATTCATATATATGGTGTCTGCAAGGTAGGTATAAGAGATCTTTACCCAGTTTTTGTTCTAATAAAACCCAAGCACCTTTTATTCTTCCAGTATTTGACGCAGTAGTTGGTGTCACAACACAAGGCTTGCACTGTATTCAAAAGTTTATTTTCAGCAAGCAAGTTGTAAATAGCTTCTGTCATATCGTCTCCACTGCAAGAATCCAATTAAGGGCCTCCTAAAAGATGCTCTTGTCCTTTAGCTGAAATAATTACTGGAAGCCTGTCAAGCGTTTTGTTTCTAGTTATTGATGGAAGCAGCTTTCCATACCAGTGTACGGTAGTGAACTCTAACTGTAACGTCAGACGTTCATTTCTGATTACTGAAGCACGCTCGGCACGAAGCTTTTGACGGCATCGCTGTATCGAGGTTCGATTTATAAATAGATCTTCATTGTTGTGTCCCAAAGCTTCTGCAGTAGCCATTAAAACGTGGACAGAGTTTCTGTCACTTAACTTGCATTTATCAAGAGATGCTACCAACTTGGTGTTAATAAAATTAATGGTCCCACGTTTACATTCTTTGGGTGGACCTGGCTGATTTGTGGGACACAACGTATCTCCACGGTCAATTTCATTTTCAGATGAACTCTCCTTTTGAGACGAAACTGACACTAAAACAAAACTTTTTGTAAATATACTGTAAAATACTGCGTTAAGATTGTAATAATTGGACAAAAACAAATTTCAAAAGTATTTAATGGTTTTTACTTACACGACTCTTCGATGTCCAAGTCCATGTCCTCCATTGTTTCACTAATTTTTGTATCCTCTTTAATTTTTTTCGTCGCTGTTCTTCTGCACTAAGACATTTTAGAACTCTTTTCATCAGTTCTTTTATAAATGCCCCCTAAAACACCAATTCGTCCTTTCTGCCTCTGGGAGATGAGACATAGTCTGTCTTCTTATTTGTAATAATTTCCAAGGCAATAGAGTGAGCAATATCAAATAGGCCCTCTAATTTTTCTTTAAAATTTTGTTCTTCATGCTCCTGAGATTCGATCTTTCTTTTAGAACTTATTTGAAGCATTCGCCATTCATTATATAAGGTTTCCAGTTTAACAATGCAATGTTGAGGTTCTCTAAATGGTATTCGTGCTTTTTGCCAAAAAATTACAGTTTTAGAAATTACTAAACGAGCACTTTCACGGAGACTTAATTTTACGCATCTCATATTATAAAATAGCACTTGCATTACTTGTTTGTTAGAAGGTAATTTGCTACCAAATATTTAATTTGTTTCTCTTTCAATCATATATATATATATATATATATATATATATATACACTTCTTTTTACTCCAAAGTTAGCCCTTAACTGTAAACGCTGACTGAAAGATTGGTTTCGTATTTAGCAATCTCACTTATGGATGTACAGGGGAGTTTGTTAAACGACTATTACTCTCTCATGTTCATGTTACCAAGTTTGGTTTTGAAGTTTGTACTTCAGTGTTAATAAAAGCTAAGAAATGTTTACTTCTGTGTTTTTAATGTAAATATTCATATCTGAATCCAAATACACAGTATATTATTTGTGTGTGGACAAAATAATTCGATCCACCCTATAATCACATAGTGAAGTTGAACTATTCCCGGATCATGCACAACGAACAATAACCCCTTTTTCTATCAGTCACGAAGCAGATACTACAGTCAATAAACGTTAGTACTCCTGTTCAAAAGTATTTAATTATCGAAGTAGAGCTTAATGTAAGACCTATCGAATATACATAGACGTATGATCGTGAGTGTGCCTATAGTAGGGGCATCCATCACCCGAATTGACGAGTTGATTTGTGTATCGAGATCTAATGTATCCTTGATTACATCTCCTTGAGCAAAGTCTACAAAAATCTGTAGACAAAAGCTGGTATTATAAAAAGTCAAAGCTGCTATTATAAAAAGTCAAAGCTGAATGGAAAGCACCAGAGAGCCTTTCACCTTATTATGATAAAAAAAAACACAATAGTACGGCTTGGATAGGTACTGCACGATATAATGAAAACGTAAAGGAACCTGCATCAGTCATATCTGTCTGTCATACCCTGTAAAATGGTTATATTTATTACAGGACTACAATATCTAAGCCAATATTTACGCCGTAACACAACAAACAGCTCATTCAGTAGTGCAAAGACCACAAATTCTGGATATAGGATTGGTGGGAACGTGTGATATGGTCTGATTAGTACATTTTCACTAGTCCATGATCAGGCCGCGTGTCCATCTCAAAATCATCTAGTGAACCTTCGAGTGCGACCATCGCCTGCCTGAAACCCACTGCCAAGCATAGAGGAAGATTCTACATGGTATGAAGTGTTAGAGCTCATTGGTACTTTTAGTCGTTTTAAAAGGCAATTTAACTGATTCTAAGATCTCTAGGGATTCTAAGTGAACAACTGTCATACTTTTTACAGCCATTGTTTCCGAATGCTAATGCAACCTTCCAAGGTGAAAATGATTTTTTCCACAGTGTTCGATGCCTTCGGTCTTCCATTAAACAGTATGACAGAGAAACCACAACATAAATACTTGCTAGACTTGAATATTATTAAACTTTTTTGGAATATTCTTAAGAACAAAGTAATCGGTAGATTCTAACCACCTTGTTCCATCAATGAACTAGTTTCACTGTTGGTAGAATATTCATACAAAATAAATATGTTCGTATTTTGTATTTGTCTATTCCTCGACGTATTTCAGCAGAATTAATAATGATTTGGGATTGGTTTTCCTACTTATTAACAAAGACATGTGCTTTTTTGTTAGCGTTGTAATTATTTTTTTCAGTCTTGATATATATATATATATATATATATATATATATATATATATATATATATATATATATATATATATATATATATATATATGTGTGTGTGTGTGTGTGTGTGTGTGTGTGTTAGTTAGTTAATATGCATTGGTGGTTTAAATGAGAGCGTGTTGTGTTCATCTTCACATAAGATGTACAATACCAGTTTATCATACGTGGGACACAGAGTGATTAATGTTAATTTATCGTGTAATTATTTGGGTGGCTTAATCTCTTGTTTGTGCATGTAAGAGAAATTATCTAAATCCATTGTACATAAAAGTTAATACACTATTAAAAGCAAATTTATGTACTTTTGTGCTTTTTTGCCGGACTAGACGCATTTTTAGTAATGTTTTTATAATGCCCAAGCAATAAATCCTGAAAGACTCTCGTCTTCTTTTTGCAAACACTTGCTCTAGAGCAAATATTGGAATGCGACATTCGCTCGGAAACATGGATCATGATGCGTAAATATTTGCTGAAGGATTTAAATATATTCCGAAATCAGACTATATTGGCACATGTGACATATCCTGTTGCATGCTCGCTTTTATAACTGGGAAATAGAGATTTTCACTGCGACGTCTTTGAAATCTCCCATGTTCAACTCAAAATTGCTTTTAAAGAATCTGTCCTTCCTTTTTCTCACGTACAAACTCTAGAGATGAAGATTTTTCCTTCCGGAAACCTTGAAAATATATTTAAATTGAAAATCGGAATAAATATTATATTTTTTTTTGTTTTAAAACTTATATGGCAATATTAAATTAAATCAAAATCTTAGAATATTAAACAGAAAAACTTCGCATTTGTTCATTTCTATTTTAATGGTAATAAATCTCGCTAACCTTTAAAGGTAAAAGGGCATTTATTTAAATCCCTAGAACTGTACTTTTTGATTTTGATAAGTATTCTCTGTGGTTAAATTTGTAAATGCTTTTAAACTGAGATTAACTACAAATCCAATCAGCACCCTATTATAAAATGAAAATTTCAGGTAATAGACAAGGAGTAAAAATCAACATTATGAATATTATATAAGTCTGATTCGTAAGTTATCCATAAATAATTCATAAAATTTCGTTTCCAAATGTGTTCAGTTTACACATGCCATACAAAATGAGACAATACACACATAAGTAATGCAAGTTTTTGAAGATCACTTGGATTTAAAAATTAATCAGTTCAATAACCGTAAACAAATTTAATATTTATTAATTTTGAAATTTATTTGTTTTAAATAATTTCAACTTTCAAGAATGCTTCTCGCATAATGACACCTCTACAACTATGCATATATTAATGCGACGCAATATAGAATCTCTAAAGAGCAAAAATGGTTTGAATAAAGTTTGTTCTTTTTCCTCTGATGGATCTCATTATTTAAAGGCATATTTGTTAATTTTTTCTTCTATTTTATGCTTGCAAAAAAACACCGAAAAAAATCGGGTAAAAAAAATTTAATAATAGTCTAATATAAAAGATGATATATGCTAGTATTATACATGTTATAATCATATAAAAACAATACGTTATTATCGCATGTGTATATTGACGCAATTTATAAATGTACTTTATCTCAAGCCAATACGAAGATATCAATATTTACTTCGTCCCAATTGAGAGGTATATTATCTTTTTAGGTAGATTGAACATTTTTACATCTCACAATATTCACTTGTTCCAGTCCTCTTTTATTTCAAATCAATAAGTCAATTAGATCCAATAGAATCCCTATTCTTAGTCAGAAATGGGAATTAATGACATATCCATGTCATGTCATATTACAAACGCTATCCAAATAGTTATTTCTACATTGAATCGGGACCTAATAGCCTATTTTGTTGATATACTTTCGTTACGTTATTACATCTTATTTCAGTTTGGCAAACATATTAAGATTAAAGCGATACAGTTCTTTTAATCAATACAGCAATATTCCCAGACTATTTTTCATTTCTATTTGACAGACTGCGTCCCGTATGTAATAGAGATCAAAGACATTCTTTTGTTAGGTCTTGTATCTCTTATATGCAATCGCATAATATTTTCTGTTCTTTATTTGTTTTCAGAAGTTACTATTTTATCCCCATTCAGTTAATGCATACATATACTTTAATTTCTTTTCCAAGTACAATGGTGCAGCAAACGTCTTGGTATTGATCGGACGAAATGCTAACAGCTACATGCCCAATTTCGAAATTTTCTCTTATAACTTATTGTATAAAAATCAGAGCTCGCTGAAAGATGAATGCTACAAAAAGTTTAATACCTGCATAGCAGTAAACTGTGTACACTCCTCCATGCTTGTTCTACTCTATATTTTAAAAATCGCTAATATATATATATATATATATATATATATAGTAGCTGAGTGGCAACCCGATGTGTTGCATTTTCGATTTAAAATGAAATGGTTTTATTTCTCAAAGATTAAAAACTGTTTACTCACTTTTAAAAATATATTAGAACTTTTTAAAAATCAAAATAATTATTTAAAATTATCTTTTTCAAATTTCGGTTTTTGGCTTTTGAAATAGTTCTTTCAAATTTCCGTTTTCCAATTCTGCTTTTTAAACAAAAAAGTTCATTCAATTAGAAAAAATTCTAAATGTTTTAACTTCTTATTTCCTAAAACTAAAATTATTTCTGGATTTCAATTATTAAATGACTTGTTCTCAACTAATAATTTTTCCTTTTGGCAACAGGGCCGAATGTAAATATTAAATCTCATGGGGGAAAAAGTGCTTAAAAATAGAAAGACAGTTCTGTTGAATTCAAAATTGAATTCAAAATTGAAAAAGAATCCTCCTCAGTTGCTCATTAAGTAGAAACAAATTTCACGAATTTCCTGGAATTATTAGCGAGTAAAATAATAAGTCGAAAAATTATGAGCTTGGCATTCAGTTACATTAAGATACTATGGCGATCAGTGCGGAAAATTTCAAAAGTGTGTTTTGTAAGTACGCTTTTTTAGAATGATAGCATTTTTTATTAAATATATTTGGTATATTTTGGAAGCTGAACATCTAGCAAATGCCGATAAATCGTAAAACTGACATTAATAGGTGCAGAAAACCGAAATATTTGTCCATCAAAATTGTCGATTTCGTGAAATTAGGAAAACTGCTTCGGGGAAAAAACTTCGATTGAAATGAAAAACATTTTTAACTTTATAGAAATGTGTATATCCTTAAAGATGAAGAGTTGTGGAACACAGAGAAATAAAAAATTGTCGATTGGTGGACGGAAAAGTTGAATTTTGCATGCATGAAAATAGTGGAAATTTGCGTAACGGAAAGTAACTGGCCCACCCGGAATGTCAGCTGTTTCTGTTGTCCGCTTCTCTTGAGTTCGGTGGTTTTAATTTAATAATTAAAAAAGTTTAAAGTTTTGAAAGTAGAGGATGGCATCAGTGCACGCGTCTCGTCCGTCCGCGTCCATAGGTACCAGTCGCGATATCCTGCTATGCTAGGTTCGCGAGATTAGCCCGTCCCCGTGACTGGTGACTAACTAACTAACATTTGTTTACCTTCAGCTGTTAATAGTAAGACTAGCTGAGTGGCAAACCGATATGTTGCTTTTTCGATTTAAAATGAAATGGTTTTATTTCTTAAAGATTGAAAACTGTTTAATCACTTTTAAAAATACATTAGAATTTTTAAAAAACAAAATAATGATTAAAATTCTATTTTCAAATTTTGGTTTTTGGCTTTTGAAATAATTCTTTCAAATTTCCGTTTTTAAATTTTACTTTTTAAACAAAGGAAGAACCTCATCCAATTAGAAAAAAATTCTAAAGGTTTTAACTTCTCCTTTCCTGAAACTAATATTATTTCTGGTGCTTTAAAATTATTTCTGGATTTCAATTACTAAATGACTCGTTCTCAACTAATAATTTTTCATTTTGGCAACATGGCCGAATATAAATAGAAAATCTCATGGGCGAAAAATTGCTTAAAAAAATAGAGAGACAGTTCTCAGGAATTCAAAATTGGTGGCGGAAGAATCCTCATCAGTTGCTCATTAATTAGCAACATATATATATATATATATATATGTGTGTGTGTAAAATTCACCCTGGGAAATTAATCTTTAATTTTTTTAATTTCTCAAAATAGACTTTGTCGAAATGTTGGTCGTCAAATTCCTGAAATCGGGATCTTTAAGCAGAAATAGATGTGAAAAAAAGGAGAAATCAGTATACAGATATTTGAGTATTATGATAAAATGTACTTCAGAAAATAAATTTGTTTTTTTAGAAAAGAGAAAATTTCAAATTTTTTATACGTATTTTAAGCATTAAAATCTACGGTTAATAATTAGTCTTAGTCATATAGTTCTCGGATTAAAGGAAATTCAGTTTTACTTTGATTGAAATTGAGATGAAAGTTAATTTGTTACACGAAATTCATTAACCAAACAATGGAATATGTAATAAAATTGAGAAAGAAATGAAGGAGAAAAAATTTACCGAAAGATAAACCTTTCTGTAAAATTTCATATTTTTATAATTGCTTGCTACGATTATCGTGGCTGCATTGAAGAGGAAAATACGTCAATTCAACTGTACCGAACAATGCCCTTGAGTCTTCAGATCTTGAAAGTTAATAACAGATTTTTTTTCCTCAAAAATTAATAAAAATGATGAATCGGAAAATATATTTTCTCTTCACCTTTGAAATTCATCATCATAAAAGAGAAAACTTTCATGCGTAGATTTCATGCAATTTTGTGTTTAGGCAATTGATACAACTGTATGCAAAAATTTAGATAATTATTAAAATGCAATAAGTGATTTTCAAAACAAAAAATCCAAATCAATGAACAATTCTATTTTTATTCCTTAATAACTGAGATACCTTCTTCGGAACTTAGAAGGTAGAGGAAATATGATATTGTACTCTTTTAAGTATTGGTCCAGTTTGGTGTCAGTACTTTGGAGGCGACTGTTTGTATGACAGTTTTGTATACAACTGTTTTTTAAAAAACCGGAATTACATTAATCAAAAGAGAGCAGACAGTAGTTTTATTGTTTACTCGTAAATATCGCTGATTTTGTTCGTAAATTCGTCAATAACATTTTATGTTATAGGTAGCAGGAATTTCTTAAATTCTCATTATATAATAAAAGTGATTATGCTACAATAAAAATAGAGTAAAAACTGGCGTAGATAGATAAAACAGTCTATCATAAAAGTTAAATTAAAGAACCAAATAAGTCAACAACATTTTATGTTATAGGAAACCGAACTTTCTTAAATTCTATTTATATAATAAAAAGTGATTATGCTACAATAAAAATAGAGTAACCACTGTCGTAGATGGATAAAACAGTCAATCATAAAATTTAAATTAAAGAACCAAATACCTCTATAACATTTTATGTTATGGGAAGCAGGAATATCTTAAATTCTAATTATATAATAAAAAGTGATTATGCTACAATAAAAATAGAGTAACAACTGCCCTAGATGGATAAAACAGTCAATCATAAAAGTTAAATTAAAGAACCAAATACCTCAATAACATTTTATTTTATGGGAAGCAGGAATATCTTAAATTCTAATTATATAATAAAAAGTGATTATGCTACAATAAAAATAGAGTAACAACTGCCGTAGATGGATAAAACAGTCAATCATAAAAGTTAAATAAAGAACCAAATACCTCAATAACATTTTATGTTATAGGAAGCAGGAATATCTTAAATTCTTATTATATAATAAAAAATGATTTTGCTACAATAAAAATAGAGTAACAACTGCCGTAGATGGATAAAACAGTCTATCATAAAAGTTAAATTAAACAACCAGATGACTTTTTTTTAAATTTAAGAATTATTTGTTATAGTACCTAGAATAGAAACAGCATATGTACAACACGTTAAATGTGACTATGTCACCAAAAGAATTAACGGTTAGTATAGTCCACTTCCGGTGAAAAGAGTCCTGGGACCTGTTTTAAGGTTGCCGCATCGGGGAGATCGATTCTCGAAATCAGGGTTCGGGGATTATCATGAGCATTACCTACGAGAAGTATTTATCTTGAGATCGCTTGCAAATTACCCTATCGGCTCTGGGACACAACGACGCGTGAGGAGCATTTGGGATCGTCCTGAAAGCTCCGTGTTTCTTCGATCGGCAGCGGGAAAATCCGTAACTTCGATAATCTGACCTAGCCGCTCTCAGGGTTAAAACGGAATCCCTGTCCATGCTATATTTTCGGATTTCTGAGTAGATATTATGGAGTAATAGACCTTTTGAAAGAATTAATGGCGTCTCTAGTGCTATTTATTATAGTCCACCTCCGGTGAGAAGAGTCCTGGAACCGTTTTTAAGGTTGCCGCCTCGGGGAGGTCTATTCTTGAAATCAGGGTTCGGGGAAAATCATGAGCATTAACCACGAGAATTATTTATCGCTCTTTAGGCATTAAGAAAATTATGAAAGTTTTAAATATTTAGGCGTTGAGGAAACCATCGCATGTTTTGATTTTTATTTTCATACAATCAACGTATTTTGAGACTTTAAACTCTGCATTATACTACTCACTATTTCCCGAAGTAATGTGAGGGAGTTTCACTAATTCTCTATAAAATTTAGAGTCATTCTTACTTTTATAAATATTTGAAATCATACAAAAATTTATTATTATAGATGCTGATTTCTGGGTGTTTGGGTTTTTGCATCAGTTAGTTTTTTTTTCTTTCGACAAAGGAGACGCGATCTTTTTCGGTAATTTTGTTTTCATTTAAAATACCAAGTGGGGTGAGTTATATTGATAAATAATATAAACATAAAACAAATGGGATTTCAGAAATCGTTGACAACATGATTAAAAAATAAAAATTACACAAGTGAAAACGTGATTTCAATCATAGTTTTTTTTATCATTGCATGCATTGTGCAGAGTCGATTATCATAAGATTTCGTCCAGTTCAGTTTTCGAATTTATGAAAGACTTTTCATACATATCCTATTTTTTAACGAATTTTATTTTTATTTGGGATATAAGTGGACATCCGTAACGAAGAATTGTAGCATTTTATGGGTTCAAGAAACATGAAGATGGAAGAATATATTTTAATGCTTCCATTTCTTCCTTATACATCTGTAAGTTTTGCACACTTCGTTTAGTCGTAATCCTGAATAATTTTTATATCTGTTAAGGCAATTTCCTTTTAGACATATTTTTTTTTTATTTTCCTCGTCTAGTAGGTCCAATGGACATAAGGCAGGCTCTGCTTTTTAAATTCTTATGATGCTTGCACCATTGACCTCTTCTAATTAAAAATAACACGGAACTATTTTTTTCCAACACTTTATAAAATTTTGACATTTTTCGCAATTGAAATAGGGAAAAACCTCGTCAAACTCTAATTTCATCTTCTGCGACATGTTTTCTCATAACTGGGTTTTTCTTAGCCATATTTTTGGCCAGTTTAAAAGCTAAAAAAGAATGACAGATGTTTTCCTTCATTGCAAATCTATATCTTGGAAAATAGACATAAGAAATAGTTTTTAAGCGTTTCAGATTATACAGCAAATCACGGCAGTTACTATTCCAATAGGAATAGTTTTTAAAATATCCTTTCAATTGTTAACTGCAGTTGTGTATTCCTCCCCTTCTGTCTCTTGTAAACACTGATACTTAATATATTAATAATTTTTTTCATTAATAAAGTCATATGTGTGTATGTTTGTTTATATATATATATATATATATATATATATATATATATATATATATATATATATATATATTTGAACTGACCCGAATAGTCATCTTCTGAAGTAAGCACGCACATCATGGCTGAAAACAATATGATTCGAATTCAAGATCAAAGAATTTCATTCCAGCAATAACATAACCTTACAAAGCGATGTACCGCTCTCTTCTGGTGAGAGTACAAGTAGCTGTAAACAGGTTGCCAGAAACTGGCGAGGTAGATTAGTATTGGAGAAGGGGTAAAGGATGGAAAGGTTGCCATAGAGAGAGAGAACATATATACAATTGGCTCTCTATTTAATGACGCTCTACTTAACGACGATCTCTATTTAAAGACGATATTTCCCAGTCCTGGCCCCTCCGATGTTATGGGAAATGTTATTTTTTCACAAATTCTCTTTAAGGGTGATCTCTACTTAAGGACGATTTTTCACAGTCCCTTGAAAGTCGTTAAACAGAGAGCCAACTGTATATATATTTATATATGTATATATATATATATATGTATGTATATATATATATATATATATATATATATATATATATATATATATATATATATATATATATATATATATATATATATATATATATATATATATATATATATATATACAGTGGTGTTTTGACTTTCTTTAGGGTAAATCATTACCCATCGGCCAAAAAGAAACACCTGATCGAGTTTTCCTTGGAGCAAATGCCAATATTTGGCGAAAAGTGGGGATATTTGTTGACCATCTTCTCCTCACCACATCCTGGGGAACGGTATGAGGTCCCGTTGACCTTCTTTTTTTTCACTTTTCACCCCTCATGAAAAAAGATCTCTTACCGAGTGATAATTTTCTCAGGGATCTCCTCGCCGGAGGAAACCTATAGTTGAACTTACTCGTTCTTCACAAATATTTGCGGGTTCACCCGTATTAAAATACAAGACTGTGGAATTAAAATACAAGACTGCTACCTTATCTCATCAGTCAAATCAATTGTGCACCAATTGTGATTTAAGTGATATAAAGCAACCTATCTTCTCTTAAAATATTAAAGCAGTCAGTCGTACAGACTACAAAAATTACCGGTATCAGAATTTAATTTTTTGAACGATCATGGTACCGATTAGATAAAACAAAAAGCTAGAAATCGCTGAGAAATCTACAACCCCTGAAGGTGTCTAGGAGTCGATTTAAATTTTAAAGTTCCAAAAAGTCAAAGTGTAATTAAGTTACTCTTAACTTATTCGTTGAGAAACTCGGAAGCATCCGCTTTAATTTTATTCAATAATTAATTAAATAATTGCATGGAAGCTACTTTATTCCCGAAAGATATATGATCTTTAGCATTTAAATGAGGATTCTATTTGTTTCACTTTAATATCAATTACCGTTAAGGAATTTCGGAATCATTGCGTTTGAGTTCAAAAATTCCATTTGTCGTATTTTCTAAGAAAAAGGAATTGCTATAAAATTAATATTTCCCCTTCCTTTTTACTGTTTCCATCATTTTTTGAGTAAAAAATTGTTATTATATGTTTTCATGATTATTTCTTCCATTAAAAAAAGTCCCTGAAATAAAAATGGTAATAATTTTCTTGAACTAATTTATTTTTAAATTTATTTTCACTAAAATTTAGGCTCTTTAATTTAGAGCTATATTTCAATCTTACTTTTTTTATAATACACTGCTGGCCACTGTAAATGCAACACCCTGAAGGAAACAGGCAAATAGCATGAAATTTACAACATGCATTAGCGGAGGTGAGATATGCAAATGATTAGTATTTCAGCGCAGACGCACATGACGCGCGCCTGTGGCGCCACTTCAAAGCGCTATTTAAGGCTTGGAGATTTCGATGATTTCAAGTTCGGCAATTGTGTTTTTCTTGTGGTTTTTTCAAAAAAGCGATCAATTATGCCTCGTCGAAAAGAGCGATCATCTTTGGATCAAGTATCCGAGTTCGACAGAGGAAGGATAGTGGCCTACCGAGATTGTGGATTATCTTTCAGGGAAATCGGTAGTCGTGTTGGACGAAACCAAACAACTGTAATGCGGATATGTGATCGTTGGATGCAGGAGGGTACGACGGTCCGGCGTGTTCGATCGCATCCACCTCAGCGCACCACTTCACGTGATGACAGGCAAATCGTGCGCATGGCAGTGACGGATAGCTCAGTCACATCACGAACCATAGCACAGCACATGCAGTCTGTAACGCATCATTCAGTGTCTGCGCGTACCATTCGACGCTGTTTACAGCCGAGTGGTCTGTCCGCAAGACGTCCAATGCTTTGTCTACCCTTGACGCAGAACCACAGACGTCTCCGCCGCCAATGGTGCGATTACAGAAGGATGTAGACGGCAGAATGGAATGAAATTGTCTTTACTGACGAGTCACGCTTCTGTCTGCAACACCACGATGGTCGCATTCGAGTCTGGAGACACCGTGAAGAGAGGATGCTGAACAGCTGCGTTATGCACCGCCACACTGGTCCTGCACCGGGTATTATGGTATGGGGCGGTATTGGATATCACTCTCGCACACATCTAGTACGCATTGCCGGTACTTTAAACAGCCAGCGCTACATCTCCGAGGTGTTGGAGCCAGTTGTCCTTCATTACCTTCAGGGCTTGCCCACAGCCATATTTCAACAGGATAATGCGCGACCACACGTGGCACGCATTGTCCAACGGTTCTTCGTCAATCGCCAGATTGAATTGCTTCCCTGGCCGCCTCGCTCTCCGGATCTTTCGCCGATAGAAAACATGTGATCCATGGTTGCTCTACGATTGACCCAGATTCCATCCCCAGCTGCCACAGCAGATCAACTTTGGCAACGTGTGGAAGCTGCTTGGTCTGCTGTACCCCAAGAACTCATCCAAAGTCTCCTTGAATCAATGCCGAGGCATGTGGCAGCGGTGATCTCCAACAATGGCGGCTACTCTGGCTACTTATTTTGGCAGGAACCACACTTCACAGAAGTCTATAAATTTAATCATTGGATACTTGGTCAACATGTTATCTACAAAATAAATTTTGTTGTGATATCTCTTGTCTTTGTTGGTGTTGCAATTTGGGTGGCCAGCAGTTTAGCTGTTATTGCAATAGATACAGCAAAATTAAATTACTTTGAATGTTATGTTTAAAGTAATTTTTTATAATAATAAATTCAGTGAAATTTAACTGCATAACTTAAATGTTTAAAGAATCTTCAAAAGTTTAAAAACCGTTAAATATTCTCGATTAGAGGTAGAGATAAGATAAATAGATAGATTATATATAGATTATAGATAGATAATACAATATAGATTATATATAGATATAGATAGATAATATATAGATTATATATAGATATAGATAGATAATATATAGATATAAATTGATATAGATAAATTATATATATGTATAGATAGATTATATATCGATTATACATAGATTTTTAAATTTTTAATCATTATTAGGAAAACTATCTCTTTTCAATAGTTCCAGCAAAATTTAATTACTTTTAATGTTCTGTTAAAAGTAATATATTTTAACTGTAATAAATTCAGAGAAATTTAACAGCATAACTTCAACATTTACAGAACTTTCAATAGTTTAAAATTATTAAATTTTCTTGATTATAGGTAGAGATAAGATAAATAGATAGATTATATATATATAGATAGATAATATATAGATTATATATAGATATAGATATAGATATATATTATATATAAATTATGTATATATATAGACAAATTATATATAGTAGACTATATATAGATCATTACATTTTTAATCATCATTAAGAAAAATATCTCTTATCAATAGCTGCAACAAAATTTAATTACTTTTAATGTGCTGTTCAAAGTAATATTTTTTATCGTAATAAATTCAGCGAAATTTAACCACCAAATTTCAACGTTGAAAGAACCTTCAAAAGTTTAATAATCATTAAAGATTGTTTTTATGATCAGTCAAGGATAAAAAAACCCAATTTATTAAGCCTTGTAGGCTATACTCTGAAAACATACTTTTAAAAAAACCAGTAGTTGTATATCTCATATTCTTTTATTAAAATTCTACTCTGCAGTAAAGTATAAAATTCTTTGTTGAATAAATGTGTTCTGAAAAAATTCAAGGAAAACTCATTTAAAAGCATGAAAGCAAAACAGCATGAAGATTGGCTATAGGCAACAACTGATCAACAATTTATTCACGGTCTGTGCATAGCTGAATATTCACAGAAATATATTGCACTAGAATTCCATTTCGAGACGATTTACTTTAACGCCCAAAAGGGAAAAAAATTCTCATTAATTCAGCAGCCTCAAGATAAACGATATTAGATTTTCTGGTCTCATAGTAAGTTTAATCTTTTTACCTATCAAATTGTTTTTAATACAATGGTTAAATTTTTAATCATCATTAAGAAAACTATCTCTTATCAAAAACATTTCATAAACAGATGACATTAACGTCTAAGATAATCCTTGCATCACTTTTCATGGTTAAATGCTAAATCTTAATTTGGTTCCGCATATTTTATGTTCCATCACTGAAGTTATTTTTTTTCATTTTAACTTTGACATATGAACTATCTCTTGATTAAAATTGTTTAGCGCACAATATGTATTCCCTCGGGCACTTCTCATTTCCCTACTCTTATTATCAAAATTAAAACTGTCATCAGATCTGACAGTACTTTTTATAAAGCATAATTCATACGTCTAAAAGTTTTAAATGTTTATTTTCAATATAATTTATAGTTCAAAAGATACAACATTTCTAACTTCTTAATATATTAATAAATTTTTTCCTTAATAAAGTCATGTGTGTAGTATTTTTGTTTGTGTATATATATATATAATATAAATATACATATAGTGGTGACTTGACCTACGAGTTTAATTCTTTCCGTGATGGAGCGCGTAACTCAATGCTTTAATGAAATGTTTTTAAATAAGAAAAATGTACTCAATGTATAAAAACCCAATACAATATAATGTACTGTACTAAACTGATTTTATTCAGTACAATGTACAGCATTTACCTTGGAGATCAGACGACTTGAAGATGCTGACAGAGATGGTGGACCAAGTCCAAACTGAAAAACTGATTCTTATTCGCTGATTTTTGCCCATTTAGCCACCTTTTCATCTTATCAACCTGCAGGGTTTTTCGATTAAAACCTGTCTAATGAAGTCTGTTTCATCCTCCCTTTTAGAATGTTTCTGAAATAAGCTAGGAAAGTGTCATTAAATAGCGCCGTCCCACGCCCCAGTTGCAACTTTTTCTGGGTGTTACTTTGGAATAAAGTCTGAAAGTTTCTCCCTTAAACCCAGCACCTTCTTTATCTCACTTGTAGAGATAATCTCCTCCCCTCCATCGCGTCACCTATTTCTTGCAAAACCTCCGTGTGCATTTGCGTCTGTAGCTCCTTTAGCTCCTCCGTTGTCAGTTTCTCGTAGTGCTCCTCGATGATCTTGTTGATCGCTTCTTCCATGTCCAGGCCCATGGACTTGCCGAGGGATACAATCTCATGAACCACTGCCGCTTCGGGTTCGAGTCTTTCAAAGTCCGTTTTAGACCCAACCACAGGCCACAGATTCTTCCACGCAGAGGTCAAGATCCTGCTTGTAATACCCTGCCAGGCCATATCGATAATTCTGAGGCATGTCACGATGTTCTCTCCGTCACCTCAAAGCAGCGGCGGAACAGATGCTTGGTGAAGAGCTTCTTGAAATTAGAAATCATCTGCTGGTCCATGGACTGTAGGATAGGGATGGTGCTGTGTGGAAGGTAGAGAACCTTTATAAACTTGAACTCTTCGAGAATGTCATCTTCGAGGTCAGTTGGGTGAGCAGGTGCATTGACCAGAACAAGTAGGGCTTTCAGAGAAATATTTTTTTTCTTGGAGATATTTCTTAACGTCAGGGTCAAATACCAAATTCAACCACTCCACAAAGAATTGCCTGGTGACCCACGCCCTCGGGTTTTCCGTCTATATAAACTGCAGTTTTTTTTTTCAGAAACTTGTCTGACTTAAAGGCTATGGAGTTTTTTTAATGATAAACGAACAGCATCTTAATCTTGCAGTCGTCGCTTGCATTCGAGGACAGTGCGTTCGCTGCGCCAACTAGCAGTAGGGGGATCTGGAGCTGGCTCGTAACCCGAATTTTGGTTTCAAATCAAAGCAAAAAATCGGCCGAGAGACGACTCGTATCTCAAAATACTCGTTAGTTGGGACACTTGTAAGTCAATTTATCACTCACTGTATATACATATTCTTAGAAGAAGCCACACCTAAATCTTATGATCATGATACTGTCTACGTGAATCTTCAATACCCTAGCATTTCTTTAATTTATTTCATGGTATTTTGTTCAATAATCTTTGTAAAAATGGATGGATTTAAAATGTCTATAGTATTTTCTTACACTGTTATGTAGATAAAATACAAATATTACTTGCTTGACAAAAATGTTAGCAAACGGAATTGACTTCTTTGAACTATTATGTATTTTACCTACATGGCTGAGTCTATATTTTATTTTCTTATCTAGGAACAGCTAACATAACATTAAGAAAAAAATCGTATTACAGAACGTACTTTTTTTTATTTAGTCTTTTCTTTGATTTACTACTAAAAATTGTATAAAGCTAAAATTATTGTTCTTTATAAGTCGAAAAGTAAAATCATAATTTTTACATATCTTTAAAAGTCATTGCACTTAATACATAACGATTAAAAAAGTCTAACATACCTTAAAAATATAAATATATTTTCCTTGATATTAGGGTTGAATATTATATCAAAGTATATATTCCTGTGGTATTTAACAATAAATATTTTGAAAATAAAAAAATAAAAATAAAATAAAGCTGTCTGACATGCCTAAATCTCAAAATCTTTTAAATAGTTATCTATTTTATTTATTAATTTCTACAATATTTACATATAAGTTTGTTTAAAATTCGTTTTCACAAAGTAAATTATTTATTCTATTTAAAGTTATTTCCCAGACGAAAACTAAAAAATGTAGGTGAATGTCAGTTCCATTTTATTCTCATCAATTATCCCAAAACACATACATAGTCATTATGGAAATGAATTTAAAACACATTCTGAAATTTATTTTAATTTAGATGTAGCAATGCATTTCCTCCTACCCCATTAATATTAATTTATAGCATTTTATATTATCCAGACTTGTAATTACAGAACAAAGGAGAGCTGAGATAGATGCATCTCTCTTAATACTTTTCAGAAAATTTTATTTTTATATTATATGTTTAATTGTGGTTCAGAGTAATAGCAATACAAATAAACAATAATAAAAATGTGATGCAATTTGTTTAAAATAATTAAAAAGGCGCGTTGTACGCAGGTACATTTTTAACGTTTTTATTTTCACACTGCAGCATTAATTTAAAGAAATTACAGTTTGACAATACATTGTAATATAGAGATATAACTGGACGACAAAGATAGGTTTGGTTTGGTTTGGAACACTACGGTCATTTTTTGCTACACGAGAGCTAATTAGACCGGAGATAGATGCATCTCTCTTAATACTTTTCAATAAATTCCTTTTTATATTATATGTTTAATTGTGTTTCAGAGTAATAGCAATACAAATAAACAAGGATAAAAATGTGATGTAATTTGCTTAAAATAAATTAAAAGGCGCGTTGTACGCTGGTATATTTTTAACGTTTTTATTTTCACATTGCAGCATTAATTTAAAGAAATTACAATTTGACAATACACTGTAATATAGAGATATAATTGGACGACAAAGATAGGTTTGGTTTTGTTTGGAGCATTACGGTCATTCTTTGCTACACGGGAGCTAATTAGACCGGGACCTACTGCTTAAAGCCGATTCCGAATGGCTACAAACGTCCTTTCCAAGAGAGGGATTCGAATCCACAGAATCTGGTACCGAAAGCCAGTGCCCTAGCCATTCAGCCATCCTCTGGCTGGCAAAGTTAAAAGTTTAATGGCAATATTATAGTGACCAAAACGTACTAAGAAATCAAATTACTCATATTTAATTTCATACTTTTGTCATTTATATAATATTTGCATTAATTGACATATTAATATTTGTAAAATGTAATTTTGAATTTGACCTGCTGTAATTATTTATTTCTTGTATTCATTCCTTTCAGTTGATATTTTTATACATATACTTGCTAAATAACTGTGCTTCGCGACAGAACACAAGACTACCATTCATGACGTAATTTGATACATTTACTTATTTAAATTAATATCATCAGTAAAGCGTTGTTATTCCTCAGGAGTACACCTTGCAATTTTACAAGCAATAAACATGATGAGCCATTAAATATGGACTCAAGATTTTTTTTATTTTGGGTATTTAATCATCTATTTCAACCCCTTTAAATGTTGGATTTGAAAATAAAATCTTAGCACCTAGGGCATTAGAAGAACCGCAATGCTTAAGCTCCAGCTTCCTAAGCTTTATGTTTCGAGTGATCAGACAGTCAGGGGAGGTATTTGGCTTTCATACGTATGTATATACATATATATACATACATACATATATATGTATATAACATTCTTAATAATAGGGTGCTAAAGGTTCTAAAATTCGACCGACAAATTCAGAGGGGTGATAGTTGGCATCTAGACGAGCAATAATCACATAA
The DNA here is from genome assembly GCA_907164885.2 of Dolomedes plantarius. NCBI lineage: Eukaryota > Metazoa > Arthropoda > Arachnida > Araneae > Dolomedidae > Dolomedes > Dolomedes plantarius. Next base: position 72,358,269 of record OU015495.1, read on the forward strand.
GAATGTCAGACGAAAACACAAACCGGACGCTGGGGAAGGGAGGGGGGTTTACTTAATCGGACCGTACCTCTTACCAACCCCACTAGATGGGCGGAAATACCGCATTTTTCTGGAGGCGGTAGAAAACTCAAAAGCAGAACAGAATCACATAGGAATGTATAACCGGAATCACAAACCTGGTCAGCTAGAGGATAAACAAAGATGCAGAAATGTTGACTTTCAATTTCAATTGTTGGCTTTTATATATATATATATATATATATACATATATATATATATATATATATATATATATATATATATATATATATATATATATATATATATATATATATATATATATATATATATATATATATATATATATATATATATATATATATATATATTCGCTCATTTGTATTTTCCTTGGTGAAATATTCCGCAAGTTATCGCTTTCAATTTCACATCGTCTCTCTAGCGCTTTATTGCGCACTCGAAAACATAAAACATTGTAATAGAATGTATTATATTAAAGCTTCTTCAATCTTTAAATCTTTCATTTTAGCCCGTTTCGCATTTAAGTAAAAGGGAAATAAATTATGCGATTATATGTAAAGACCCTTAACATAATTCAGCCACTGTATCCCATAAAAATGCAGTTGTTTTGTGTACTTCATTAAGAAAATGTAACATACACAAGCTGGCGAAAGTGTGATATATATACATTATATAAATCACATGGAAGTCAGGGAAGAGAAAAATACTAGAAAATAACTATTTCTCAGCATGGCGGTGTTCGGCGTTATGCCACATTCTTAATCCATTATCTGTGAAAACATACTTCATTAAATTAGACATGGCGTAATTAACAACATTCGTGTACAGCCTTTTATCTTCGAGAAGGAAAACTTATAATGATCTTTTTTAAACGTGAATAAGGGAAACAAAAATTAATGACATTTTTACATAGTTTTCGTTGCATGTCCTTACTTTATGAGGAAATATATGGTTTCATCTTAGCTACCAAAAAAGCTCACTTTTCTTAAAAAAAACATAAATTTCCTGTGGTAAATTAGTTTAATTATACGACTAGGCATATATTTTTTGATGGATTAGCTCCAGCACTGCAACATAATTTTAAATAAAATAGTTTTAGGTTTCAATTAGATAGCATACTCATCTGTTGTGGTTGTTGTTTCTAATACCCCTTGGTTGGAAGTTCCAGACCAGGTTCCTATAGGATTCAGACCGAAGTGTGAGGCTCCGGTTTATATAGCACCACAAGGGTCGCAGTGCATCTTCGCTAGTTGCCACCTCAATTTTGATAGAGCTTCCCCCCTGGGGCGACATCTAGGGGGATCGTACCGTTTCCCACCCTCTCTGACATCATAGAAGGACTCTCCGGTCTACAGATTTACGGGGACAGTGGACTTTCAAAATTGTGAAATTTGTCCAAAAATTCGATTTTTTAAATTTTATTGAATTGTGAAACTATGGACGAATAGGAATGTGTTGCAAAAAGAATTTTTAATTTTTGTGATTACTTTCCTAGTTATAGGCATTTGTATTTAATTTAGATATTATGTGTTTACTAATAGCAAGAACTTTAAATGCGTTATTCTCAAAATAAAAATTTTCATGTCATAGAAATATTCAAACTGCTCCAGACGCATTTCTAATTATCGTATTGCTTTGAAATTTAAGTTTTATAAACTTAACTGTGTATCAACTAAATATTATTGTAAAAAATTATGCTTCGTAGCTCAGAATTTCTAAATTTTGTACTTGAAAAGATGATTTATAGGTATTTTGCGTAATAAAAAGGGTGTTTTCACTATTATTAATTTTTTCTCTTTATATTTTTAATGAATGCTTAAAATAAGCAATAAGTTTCATTGTTAGTTCTATAAGGTATCCTGTAAATAAAAATTACCATATTATATGCAAAAGAAACACGCATGGAACATTTTTAATTAGGCCAATTTTTGATATAATTAATAATTAATAATTCATAAATTATTACTATTTCATCATTAATTTTCAACCACTTTTACATATCTATGGTACTATTCACATATTCAAATTTTAAGCAAATCCATTCAAAACAAAAAAAGTTAGATTTGAAGGTCCACTGTCCCCTTAACGCGCCCATATCCGGCTTACACACGGAGGTATTCAATGGCGCGTGTCGGGATTCGATCCGACCACCATCAGCATTGAAATCCAGCGCGCTACCTCAAGGCTACCTCGAGCCCTCAATCTCATGGTCCCTTAAAAAAAATAGATGCATAAGTTAAGGTGGCATTTCATAACCATAATTACGAATATAAAACTATTGGAGGCTTTAAAGACTCTTGGTTAAGACAGAAAATTAAAGAACATTCATAAGAAATCATATTGAAATATTTTCGAAACATGAAATTAATGTTTTTTTAAACTTATCTTAAGCTCTAATCTGTTAACTGATCAAATAGAACTTACTTAAATGATGTCTTCGTATAAATTAAAAAGATAAGATCTCATCACGTGGAACAAGTACAATAATATATATATATATATATATATACATATATATATATTTTAATTTTGCATAAAAATTCCGTTAATCTAATGATAAATAAATTTATAAAACTAAAATGAACACGAAGTTCCGCCTATGTATTATTTGATCCTTTGAAAGATAAGAGTCGCGTAGTTATAGAGAACTGCCGAATTTTCCTTGATATTTTTCGGATAGTGTTTATAATGGGCTTGTTATTTTTCTGAAAATAGGAACAAGCACAAACTCTGGGAAAAGGAAAAGATAATATATTGAGTCAAAATGTAGACGTGGCATAACCAATTTGAATTCACTGCTTGTTATAAGATAATTCTGAAAACATATAGCAGACTTACACTAATCAGTTACAGATGAACTGAATACCGTACTATTATAAGCATAATTTCTGAGGTATACAAAGGGGGTTTAATAACATTTAATATTACAACACCGAGAAAGATTATTCTGTTCAGTATTTTAATATTTTTTTCAGTGTATGATAATATATGAGTACCCGAAAATAATTTTAACTCTCATTATTTTTATACTGATATTAATAGAGATAGAAGCTCTCAAAGAGTTATAGCTTTATAAATAAACAAAAATATAAGAAAGTATGGTAGAAATGGAAAACTGATATCGTAAACTCATCATTAAGGATTTTCTTTGCATTAAATAAATTTAAATTCCCAATAAATGTAACTAAACTGAACAAAAAACAAGAGGCTGTTTACACCGTATTGCGATTCGAAGTAGCCATCGAGTGCAGAAATTGCCGCAATGTGTAATGCATGCGGTACCCTAATGATTAAATTTTATTTGCATTTTGGTAATATGTATATTAATTTAACAAAATACATTAAGAATCTTACCAAAAAAAATTTGAATATTTTTAAACAAAAACTTTTAAAAAATTCCTAATATTTATTTAAAGCTATTCAATTAAAATACATTAAGCACATACAAATTATATCAAGCGATAAAACAAAAAAAAAGTAAAAATGCATTAATTATGCAAATATAAATTACGTAGCTTAAAATGAATCAACGTTTTTTCCTCCCTCATGCTGCAATAATTTTTTGTGTCCGTATTTAATTGAATTATCAATTCATTTCACTTGCATAAAATAAATTTGTCACACGTAGTCGATAAGCAGTTCTTTATAAATTTCCATTTTGCTGTTTCTTCAATTTTGATAAATAGGTTTTTGTTGAGGGAAACGTTCAAGGAAATTTTCTTTGCGAGAATGACATTGTTTGGAAAATATATTATACATATGTAACGTAAAAACGCTACCTCAATTAATTTTATTTAATACGTATTCTAAATTCTATTTTTTTTTTACAAATTACGACCCCTCTTCAAAATCCGATCTATTAATAACTTAATTTATAAATTATATCGCTTTTAACGCAAGTGCCTATCATCACATAGGCACTTGAAATATCCAAATAGCAATAACATTACCATATATGGTCCGACCCATTAAGGTTGCATATGATAAGATAGGCCCGTTTTCCAGTTCTTAGGGCCTGTTCACTTAGAATCCACCAGCGTCAGCGTTACAAGCATTGAAATATATTTAACCAGTTACAAACCTCCAAACATTCAGCTACGAAATTGTAAAGGCCTATGATTGGTTCAAATTGGTATCGAAACGAGTAACGGTAACTCTGAGGGATTCTATGTGAACAGGCCCTTATTCACTAACAGAACGCAGAAGGACGAGACCAATATGGACAATTTCACCATAAATTACGATCACAGGGGAAACCTCAAGGGTATAAATCCACGCAATTGATTCTAGTAAAAATTCCAAAAAAAATTTCATTTTGAAGGAATTTTTATGATCTTTCTCGTGATATAAATTTTATAACCCTCAATGTATTATTTTAAATGCAAACGTAAAAAAAGTTTAAAAAACAGCTTAAAAATTTAATTTAAAAAAATCTAAGAAGAATTTTTGAAAAATCTTTCTTGGTGCACCCCTACACTATTAGAAGAATCGCCATGCAAAATTTCAGCCCTTTAGATCCAGCGGTTTGGTCTGTGCGTTGTATGTCAGTCAGTCAGTGAATGGATGAATCAGTCAGTTACGGAACTGTTATATATATATATATATATATATATATATATATACATACATTGGGGTTCCCCGCACAGGTTCGAATCCTGACGACTTATGACGCGTTTCTTGAACCAAAAAAAATCCTTTACTACTATGTTGCAGTCATCCTCAATAGGCCAGTGGAAATAAACACTACTTAAATAACAATAAAGGACTTTCTTTAGTAACATTAATTAGAATTCAATTCAGTCCGCACCATTTTCCCATCATCTCTCAGCCCACGACACGCGTCTACATCAAGCGGCGACAAAACCTAATCTACTTATTCTCTTTCCTGGTCATCGAAAAATGCGGGCTTCCCACCTGTACTTCGAACATTCCAGGAGCTTCGCTGCTGACATCATGTCCTGCGCCGATTGCACTCAAGGTGTGTGCTCTGTTAAGTTGCTTCACATTCAAGTATTGCCATCTGTTGGCTCCGATGTTAACTAGTCGTCAATTTCCAGTAGTTACTTACCGTTTCATGCTAATTTACTTAATTTTAATCCATTTTAACCTAATTAGACCTAATTAAATATAGCTAAATATAAGCTTACGCCCCTGGACATCACACACACACACACACACACACACATATATATATATATATATATATATATATATATATATTTATATATATATATATATATATATATATATATATATATATATATATATATATATATATACAGTGTGTCCGTAAAATAATAGTGGGGTTTCAAATTGTTATAGCTATACCACAAATAATGTTGCAGACATGAGTCATGCGTGAAATAAAGCAGAAAAGGCCTGTTCACAAAGAATACGTCAGCGGCAGCGTTAAAAATTCCACTGGCGTTGATTGGCTTAAATGGCTCAATGATTTGTACCAGATTGATTAAATATTTTTACTCTGACGTTGATGGATTCAATGTGAACAGGCACAAACAATCCAAGCTTATGTGTACGAAAGCTTGCGTGCAGAAACCAACAGATTCCGGGACTAGCACCGGAAAATTCTGGAGAATTCCATTTCCCAGTTGGATGGAGCTCCTCCACATTTTGCCACAATTGTGCTGGAATTCATTAACGAAACATTTCCTCGTAGATAGGTCGGAAGAGATGGGTGGATTGCCTAGCTACAACGATTTCCAGACCGCGATAGATTTCTTTTTTCGAGGTTATGTAAAAACACAAGTGTATTCCATTCAAGTTCGAAATCTGGACCATTTAAAAGAAAGGATCACTGATGCTGTTTTGTCTATCACGGGGTTCTCTGTTGTGTATAGGAAGAGACTAAATATCCTCTTGACGACTGCAGGGCAACCAAGGGAGCCCAAATTGAAGTCTGCTGAACAGGTAAGAATTGTGGAGATTTTTTTCTTCAATTTGACGTATACTTCATCTCTCTACAATGCTTTGTTTCGAAGCTCATGAAGCTTCGAAACAAAGCATTCTAGATGTATTTAAAACCCCACTATTATTTTTCGGACACACTGAATAAGTATTGTACCATCCATTCTATCATTAAAATTCCCTTTCCTAAATCCAATCCGCAGTAATCATAATTTATCGCTTAATTTATACCCTTAGCAACATGAATCCCATGAACTTCCCATGAATCGCATGCCTTTCAATTTCTACACGTGTACATGTTAGAATTCAGGCGTGGGTTCGCGTCGCGAGCCCCAAATCTGCTGACCCTGCAAAATAATAGCCACTGTCGTGGAGACACGACACGTTATCAGATAATAGAGATGTCGTGATGATTGTTCTAACTGTCGAATAACGACTTTCCTTTTTTTTCATCACTTCATAAGTTTTACTAACTAAACCAAATAATAGTAATGTCATAGTAATTTATCATCATCTCACTTAAAAGCTAACTCTGTAATAATTAATAGTTTATTTTTTTGTGTTTTACGGTCCCCCCTTTTATTTAGTTTGGCTAAATGGCGAATTCGCCATTTCGTTCGAAATGTCCGCCATGTTTCCTTTTCTTGAAGGGTTGGGGGAGAAGGGCCGGACTTATCTGTAGTATCTCAAAACAATACCTGCTTAACGCAAGTGCTGAATGGGACAGATTCACCCATTACTCTAAATAAAAATACTAAATTAGTAACTGTTTCTAATATTGTATCTGAATCTAATACTGAATTTGTAAACAATATAAATCAAGATGACAAAATTCCTCCCAAATTACCCGAATTTGATCTTTCCCACTTGAGTCTTGACCAGCGACAAAAAGCTCTACAACTCCTTGCCAAATATAAAGATATTTTTGCACAAGATATTTCGGAACTAGGGGAATGCTCCATCATTCAACATCGCATTCACCTTACTGATGACATTCCCATTCGTCAAAAACCCTATCGCGTACCTTATCATCTTAAACCAGAAATGCGTAGGCAAATTAATACCCTCTTAGAATCTGATATAATTGAACCATCAACTTCCTCTTATGCTGCCCCTGTTCTATTAGTGAAGAAAACAGATGGGTCTTATCGCCTTGTTGCTGATTTAAGAAAACTGAACGAAAAAAACCATTCCAGATAATTTTCCTTTACCTAACATTTCTGAAATGATTGACATGATTTCGGGTGCTAAATTTTTTTCCTCGCTTGACTTAACATCGGGATTTCACCAAATGACTATGGATCCTATTGATGCTCACAAAACAGGGATAGCTACTGAAATGGGTCTTTTTCAATTCAAAAAAATGCCCTTTGGCTTACGCAATGCTAGTTGTAGTTTTCAAAGGCTGATGAGTATTGTGCTTTCAGGTCTTTCTGATCTCTCTATTGCAGTATATATCGATGACGTTGTAATTGCCTCCAAAACCTTCTCTGAGCATTTGAGTAGACTAGAAATAGTGTTCCAGCGACTACAACATGCAAATCTTAAACTTAAACCAAGTAAATGTTCTCTCTTTAAAGATGAAATTGTTTATCTAGGACACAAAGTATCGGAAGGACAGGTCAGACCAGATCCCAGGAATATTGAATCCATTAAAAACGCTTCTCCCCCACGCACTAAAAAACAGGTAAGAGCCTTTTTAGGACTCACTGGCTTTTACCGTAAATTTATTCCAAATTATTCCAAAATTGCTTTACCTTTAACTCACTTGACTAAGGATCTTGTTCAATTTCAATGGTCACAATCGGCAAATGATTCTTTTACTACACTCAAAAATTTTCTTATTAAGGAACCTTGATTAAAGCTCTCAGATTTTAGCAAACCATTTGCTCTCTGCACGGATGCTAGTAAATTCGCCCTTGGTGCTGTGCTCGTTCAAGAGGATGACACTGGATTCCAACATCCTGTTTGTTTTGCTTCCAAAAAATTTGGACCTGCGGAAATAAATTATTCTGTCGTGGAAAAAGAAGCTCTAGGAGTTGTATTTGGCATACAGCACTTTAAACAATATTTATATGGGTCTAAATTTATAGTGTATTGTGATCAAAAGAGTTTGTCACAGCTTTTCAAATTAAAAGATCCCACATCACGCATTGCTAGGTGGATCATGACCCTTCAGCATTATGATTATGAAATTGTTCATAAACCTGGGCGTCTAAATTTAATGGCAGATTATCTGTCTCGTACAGACTCTAATTCACCTCAGGAAAATTGTCAAAATACCTTAATTAATGCTAATACACAAGTTAAGGAAATTCATTCTCTCTCTACTGACCTACAATCCTTTTCCTTAAATTCCATTTCTAGTGAAGATCTAATTTCCAAGCAACAAGCGGATTCCTATTGCCAAAATATTATTTCAAAATTGCGTAATAACTTTAAATTTTCTCCTACTTCACCTAAATTTTTCCTTGATAATAACTTATTACTTTGTAAAATCACTAACACTAAATTAAAATTGTTTAAATTGTTTTTTAATTGTTTTAATAAAAAAATTAAAACTTAGACATGCTCAATTTACTAAACTCGTTGTACCTCAGTCTCTAGTACCTGAAATTTTACATTTGTGTCATGATAACAATACGGTCAGTCATGCTGGTTTTAGTCGCACACTTCATAGGGTCAGGCAAAATTATTTTTGGAAAGGACAATACCAACAAGTCAAACATTATGTAGAAACCTGCCCATCATGTATCCAAAGAAGAGGCTTTTCCAAATCATCAAAAGCTCCTTTGCAAAAGATATCGACAACGGATAGACCTTTCGAAAAATGCTCCATTGATGCATGTGGTCCCTTTATTACTTCAAAACAGGGAAACAAATGGCTATTAGTCATAACAGATTACTTTACTCGATACCCGGAAGCATACCCTGTACCAGATATCAAAAGTAGCACAGTAGCTAAAGTTTTAATTGATTTTATTTCGCGACATGGTCTGATGCAAACTCTATACTCTGATAGAGGTTCCAATTTTATTTCAAATGCAATGATGGAAGTGTACAATAAATTAAGTATAAATAAACAACACACCGTTAGTTATAATCCACAAGGAAATGGGGTAGTTGAAAGGCTAAACAAGTCCTTAATAGATACTCTTAGCCACTTAGTCCATGAGACCCAAGAAGACTGGTGTGAACATGTTCCTTTGGACTTATTGGCCTTTAGAACTGCCTTTCATCGAACTATTAAAGAATCTCCTGCATTTCTCGTCTATGGTAGAGATCTTGTGCTACCGTATGACTTAATTTTCTCCCCAAAGCTTCGTACATATTCTGATACTCCCTCTTATGTTCACCAACTCGTTCAACAAATGCAAACCTCGTTCAATTTGGTCAAACAAAACCTGGAAGAAGCAGCTGATTCCCAAGTTCAAACCTCACTTACTAAATGCAAAGATAAAAATATTCTAGTCGGTGATACGGTCTATCTTCATGTCCCACAAATTAAAGCTCACACCACGAAAAAGCTGTCTAAATTAAACCAGGGTCCTTTCAGAGTCTTGCAGCAGATATCCCCTGTTATTTTCAAAATTGCCCTTATCAGTAATCCGGATAAAATGCAAACTGTCCATGTCAATAGATTAATAAAAGTTCAGGACAGGCAAATTTTCCCTTTTACTCCACTTGATCAGTCCCCAGATTTAGCTATTCAAATGTCTCCAAATAATGACTCAGGGGAAGATCACATCTCTTTTCCAGCCAAGAAAGTAACTAACGGCTTGAAAACTTTAACACCTGCTCAAATTCTAGGATTAGAAACATCTATGCCTATCTTAAATGTACCTTCTCCTGATTTCGACTTAAGACCTGAGTTTATTGTAGATCTCGAGCAACAATCAATCTCTAGCTCAATTTCTAGCCCATCATTGAGTCCTACCATACCTGTAACTTCTAATGTAATTATTCCTCCGCCACCTAATACAAATACAGACAATCTGAGTTCGTCGGTAGGAAGTGCCAGGACTACTAGTCATGGGTATAATTTACGCCCAGGGACAGCAACGGCTTTGTAAGATATAAGTAGCAATTACATTTATTGTTTCCCTATTTGTTTGGTCTTTCCCTTTTGTGAATGATACCACACTGACGCTGGGTATCAGACATATCATTTTGTGTTTATGTGCATTTAAAAGATGTTGAGGGTGTAATGTACCTCTCTTATTTACATTCAATTAAACATTGAGATGTGTGTGTTTTGAATTGATATATATGTATTATTTTCTTGTGACAATAAGAGCAGTTTGTTTTCGTGTTTTGTTTTTGTGTTTAAGTGGTGGATGCACACAAGTCTTATTTTATGCTGTATTTCTATTTTGTTGGTTCGTCCCTGTATCACCTGCAAATTTTTTTATATAACTAATGTAGGAAAGCTTCATGAACTTTTCTGATAAAGGTTTACTATTTGTGACAAGTCAAGAGTATTTTGAAGTTAGTGCATTTTACAAACATAGTGACCGTTTCAAAGCTCCAGTGCCCTACTTTTCCAGTCCCTTAAATTCATATTGGAATGCTTTAAAAATCCTAATGTTCTATACTCGGGAATAGCAAAGTGGATCATGGACATGCTAGCTGTCTGTCTTCCTCGGTTGCTGGTATGGAGATACTGTCCCATATGAATATATGTTATTTATCTGGGCTGTTGTTTAGTCTTGCTAGTATACTTTGTTCATGTGGTGTCAGTCATCCCCATATCCTAGGTCCTCCCTTTGTCAAAATTTTTAATTCACTAAAAATCAATTATCAATCATGGTGTAATGTTGCCATTCTAGTTTTGCATGTATGGAGTTTTGCATTGGTCACTCCTTGAGTTCTAACGTTTACTCAGTTTGCACATATCTACCTGTAGTTTCATGCTCCACTACACAGGTCATCTAAAATCCTTCTGTTTAAAAATGCTCTATGTTTAAATAACATTTTAATCTACATTTTATGTGCAAATTTGAAGAGTGCGGTCCTACAAATCAACCAAATACTATTATATATGATTTTCTGTTAAAGGTTGCTCGAATGATTACATTATTTTGTGTGTGAAATAATTTCAATTTTTGTAAATGCCAAAGTGTGATGTCATCATGCATTGAGAATTAGATACCATGACAAAGGACACATCAGGTGGATCGAATTTTGTTATCGGACATTGTTAAGTGTACAGTACTTATTCTTCTTTGTTTGTTACTTTTGTGCATCACTCAGGGGTATACACCCTTTAAGCTCTCTTGTCACTGTGTCATATGATTTACTCACATGTTACCTTAATCTTAGTATTATATGCCATATGTGCTCCGAGTGTGATAAGTTTTATAGTGTACTTTTTTTTATACAGCGAGTTCACATTTGTTTTGGTTTGTTTCTTTTTTTGTTTGCTTTCGCCTTTTTTTTTTTTTTTTTTTTCCTTGTGTTTACTGGGAGTGCGTCAGTTTCCAGTTTCCTGTATTTAACTTTGTGGGGAAGTACCAGTTGCCTTTCATTACCAAACGATCTTGTATCCAACATTGTAATGCATTATGTTTTCATCATCGCCCTATAATTATTTGTTGGTTGATTTTGGTTCCTTGTACATGCGTTAATTTTATTGTTACATAAGAATGTAAAAAATTTTATTTCATAAAATTTTTTTCACCGTAGAGGAAGGATATTCTGTCGTGATGATTGTTCTAACTGTCGAATAACGACTTTCCTTTTTTTTCATCACTCCATAAGTTTTACTAACTAAACCAAATAATAGTAATGTCATAGTAATTTATCATCATCTCACTTAAAAGCTAACTCTGTAATAATTAATAGTTTATTTTTTTGTGTTTTACGGTCCCCCCTTTTATTTAGTTTGGCTAAATGGCGAATTCGCCATTTTGTTCGAAATGTCCGCCATGTTTCCTTTTTTTGAAGGGTTGGGGGAGAAGGGCCGGACTTAGGCTTGAATGACCACTTCTTGGTCCAATGAAAAGACGGCACGGGAGCGTCCCCTCTGACCGACCGGACGGGTTTTGGCGAGAAGGCAGCAGTATCGCTGAAGTGGGTGAGCGTGTAGGACGGAGATTATTTTACTCGCTGCAAGGCTGGACGTGCTGAAAATTTCTAAGTTACGACGAGGGATTGAGTGCTTCAGAACCACATCCGTACTTACGTGTTCCAGTTGGTAGACCTCGTGTTTCCCTCGATCCAAGGATTTGACCCTGCAAAGATTCACCGTTTTTGGCACCGACGAGACGGGTACCGGGGAACATCAGAAATTTTGATCCGGTAGTCGCCATTTCTTCCACGACACAGTAGTGCAATTCCTGCCGGAAGCCTGGAACGCTACAATTTCGGCCCTTCAACCGAACCCCTTCTCAGCGCGGAAATTCGTGAATCGGGTGACGTTCTTATCTTTTTTTTTCTATGTCATAATTACATTTTCCTAAATTTTATTTTATACCGTGTAGAATCCTTCCTTTAGGGTAATTTTATATGCTATTTGTGATATGTAGTAATGTTTTATATGATGTGTTTAGTATGGTCAGGAAGAGTATGACTATTAAATTTTGACATACCAATTCTTAATTTTTAATGATCAATTCTTAATTTTTTTTATGTGTAATAAATGCAATATTATTCTTTAATAAATGAATGTGTTTGTAATTGATAGTGTCTGTCATTTTTTATTCACTCTATGGACATATATTGTGCAGAGGCAACCAAGGAAAATTTGATTCTTTTGAACCTGGGTTAGCAAAAAAAAGTGCTAGTGGTGTAAGCACTATCTAACGAAATTCTCTAAATAATCAACACCACAGAGATGGGAACACCGCAGGTGCGGAAAACGATATTTAGAGGGGCAGGAGATATAACGCAAGGAAAGCAGACAAAGAAGTGCCTTGACCAGCTGGATGTAATGAGCTGCGTAGGCGAAATGAAAGATGAGATGTGACAAGTTGGGGGAGTTGGAGATAAGAAAAGGGGTCACCAGATGCGTTTAACGAGCTGAAATTGGATGCAAAGAGGAGTCTTAGTGAGAGAAGCAAAGGGGTTAGGCAGCTTTTAGGATGTGGGACTTTGTTAAAAAGCACAGCAGGAGTCGGAGAATAGCGTGAGAAGTTGAGAGTGTGAGAAGCCCCAGAAGGGTGCACGGGCGTAGGCCCCCTTCAATTTTGATTGGAGATCATATTAATATAAAAATAGATGGTCGGCCAATGAAATGGCCCCGGATCGACTCATTGGGCAGGAGATAGCCACCAATGGAGGCCTGAATAGATAATTTTAAAAAAAGTTTAGCTCGAGATGAAATGTGGCAGAGAAGTATCAGATTGTTTTGAGAACTCAAAAAGTGAGGCAGGCAGCATTTAGACGAAATTGAGAGGACAAGCTGCTTACGGATGGACCTTAGCGAACCTAGGCCGTCGTATACGCCAGATTCCAGAGTATGAGAATAAAGGCTCTTAAGACTCAACAGATGGCGAGAGGGAGTAATACGGAAGTTAGCCTGGAGAAATAGATGTAAGCCCCATATACCGGAGTGACCGACCGCTTACCCTGCCGACTACCAAGAAAGAAGCTGACCGATGACTGACCCCCGCCCAGCCGAAATGAGTGTGCATTGACGGAACAGGTTCCCTGACTGATGCCGCCAGCGTATGGTGATCTTGCCGCTTCTCTGGACCAGCAACGTACCATGATCCCCCCCTCTTAGCCACCCCGATGAGGCGCACTTGATAGAAGAAACTATTGTTGTAAGGAGAGGTCTTTGACGTGACGGAGTGTCTTCAAATAAGGTAGGAGCTTAAGTTTTGCTAATTCTGCCAATGCCCAATTCGTACGAGTAATCAGAGGTAATTAGATGGGATTACGTAAGGGGAAATGTTGTTTAATGTGATTTGCTATATACATAGATATCTATCATAAAATATTTGGTTGTGGAGTTCCGCAATAATTGTTTTTGATTAGTGTGTTATATTGATTTTGTAATGTGTTTATGTGTATCAGTTAAGAATCTTAATGCTGTATAGGTGAGATTATTAATTAAGAAGATTGCTTTATAATTAAACGATGGCACTGAATAGTGAAGGAGAATATTGATGAGAATAAATAATGTATTAATGATAAGAAATATTGTTTTGGATTAGTGTGTTATATTGATTTAGTAAGGTGTTTATGTGTATCAGTTAAGAAGCTTAGTGATGTATAGGTGGGATTATTAATTAAGAAGATTGCTTTATAATTAAACGATTGAACTGAATAGTTGAAGGAGGGTATTGATGAGAATAAATAAGGTATTAATGATAAGAAATATTGTTGTAACATGATATAGGAGTAATCGGAATTAAGTAATGAATGATATGAACTGTATATGCATTTTGAATGTTTAATAAATGGATTTGTATGTATACATATGAGTAATCACTTAATTATTCAATGCACTAACCACCACTTTTAAAACCACGGTAACAGCCACATGTTTTTTCGCCCTCTCGCGCTTATGGTTGAAAGGTGACATTCGCTTCCGAGCCGTCTTCTGAAATGGACGGACGTACTTTTGTCACTCTAATAAACGATTCGACCCGACTGCTTCCAAATTTAATTTTATTCCTTTCAGGCTGAGTCTAGCTCCAGCCATGTAAATATGAGCTAGTTACTCTTTCAGATAAGAATTTAAGGATGTAATGGATATATATATATATATATATATATATATATATATATATATATATATATATATATATATATATATATATACAGGGTGTCCATAATTAAAGTTCCACTTTCAAAAGGCTGCAAAAAAAGAACCACTGGTCAGAATGACTTCAAATTTGAACTGAATATACTAGAAGAAGTGGGAAACTATTTGACATAATTTAAAAAAATTCCAAAATGTATCAATATATGGCGCTGTAAAGGGCATACTATGCAAACTAATAAAAAGACACTCATGCGCACGACACATTGCTTGTGGTATAAAAGCGCGGGATATGTGACGTTCCCATCATATTGTATCTGAGTAGCTTGTCATGAGTCTCTCAATGAAGGATCGCGCTCTTCTGGTGAAGCTCGGTCAAGAACGACGACTGTGTTCCTGCAGCTTTAAAAAAATTTCGGTCATTAAAGGGAATGAAAAAAGGCTGTGGTCCAATTTCTGCAAAGGGTCTAAAGAATATGATTCAGAAATTTGAAGAAACATGTTCTTTTGAAGTGAAATCTGACAGAGGGAGGAAATCAATTGCTTCGACGTCAGTAGTGGTAGTAGAAGATGTGGCCACATCATTAGAGGAAGGGACGAGCAGTGGTGTGCAAACGTGCAGTGCACGTGGTATTGTCCGTCGCAGTGCACGTGGTATTGTTTAGACATGCCTGCGAGTACGGTGCACAAAATTATACTCAATGTCCTGCATTGCTATCCATACAAAATTACACATGTTCAGGAGTTGCTTCCTGTTGACTTGCCAAGAAGACGGGCGTTTGCTCTGGAATTTCTTGCTCGCATGGAAGTGGACAATGAATGGCCATGGAACATTTTGTGGGCAGATGAAGCCCATTTCCTCCTCTACGGGTTTGTCAACACACAAAATTGCAGGATATGGACAAAGGAAAACCCATTCGCAACTCAACCAGTACCGATGCATTCGCCAAAGGTAAATGTGTGGTGCGCGTTGACGGCATCGTGTATGGTAGGGCCATTTTTTTCGAGGAGATAGGTCGTGTGGGTCCTGTTACCTGTACCGTGAATGGTAAACGGTATGCGAGTCTTTTACGTAGCCAGGCCATTCCAACATTTCAACAGCGTGCATGTCTGGATAGAATCATTTTCATGCAAAATGGCGCTCCTCCGCACATCGCAAAGCCAGTCATGCAACTGCTCAAGAGGCATTTCAGAAATAATCGACTTATCAGCCGTCATTGTCAAACAGCCTGGCATCCAAGATCACCAGACCTCAATCCTTGTGACTTCTGGCTGTGGGGTTATCTTAAAAATTTTGTGTACAGTGGCCCGATGGCAAATTTAGCTGAATTGAAGGCACGGATTACGCAACTCATTCGCAACGTCACACCTGAGACACTCCGGTCTGTTGTGGAACATGCTGTTTATCGCTTTCAGCTTGTGGCGGATAATGGTGGAAAGCATACTGAACCTGTCTACAACAAGTCTAGCGATAATTAACAGGCGTTTTCATTGTTGGTTTTAATGCGGTTTTTGGCCCAAGGACAATAAAAACCGAATCATTATGTGCTTTTTATGCGGTTTTTGGCCCAAGGACAATTAAAAACCGAATCATTATGTGCTTTTTATGCGGTTTTTGGCCCAAGGACAATTAAAAACCAATTTTTCCCATCCAATGTTGTACGACCTTGCCGTGGTGGATGGGCTTTCCACTAACAGTGCCACAACTGTTGACTGACTTGGAAGTCATTTTATCCGTCAAACGTCCCAAACACGCATGCACATTGAACACAACAGTTGGTTTACTGTCCACTTTCGTTATGCCGCTTACAGAGCCATATATTGATACATTTGGGAACTTTTTTTAAATTATGCCAAATCATTTCCCCCTTCTTCCAGTATATTCAGTTCACATTTGAAGTCATTCTGACCAGTGGTTCTTTTATTTGCCGCCTTTTGAAAGTGGGACTTTAATTATAGACACCCTGTATATATAGAGAGAGCGATAGATAGATAGATATCCGTGTATGTGTGTGTGTGTGTGTGAGTAAATACATATATGCGTTTTATACATTTTATACTATTTAAATTATAATAAGCAGTAACCATGTTTCTTTGTACATTGATTAGTATATGGAAAACATGTAACGTTTACTCTGGAATCACAAAATTCCTCACTATTTTCACCAGGAACTGTTCCTCTTTGTTGAAATTGTAATGGTCAAGAATGGAAATTATTTCAATTAACAGCATGCACGGTTCGAAACGAATTTCTCGATTACGGCAGTATGACGTTTTCCCAATCTAATTCAAAGGGAGAACTTATTTCCGAGAAATTTTCATTTCAGGACTGCATTCACGCGAGTTCCCAGAAATCGATTCCGTGGCAATCAACAATTACTTAAGTGATTGGACTCGAAATGAGAACGCCAGCTCCAATATTCTCACTCAAATATGATATAAGATACTCTCCTTTTACTGTAAATTATCATTGCCATTGTCTCTTGAATATTCTTTATCGTCATTTTCCATAATGTTTCTAATTAATCATTCTAATAGTCATTTTCCATAATGATAAGACGAAAATATTTTATGTTACATAAAATACAGTATATATATACACTCATGGACAAAAAAATTAGCGCACCAAGAAGGAGTCGTCAAAATGAAACGAAATTTTACATACGTAATGACTACTTTGATAGAAGTAAATGATAAGAAAATCAAAGAAAAAGGGTAATTTATTTCAGAGAAAAAGGCAAAAGAACGGAGGAGTTAATACTCCGTTGGACCCCCTCTAGCGCGAATGCACGATGCGATACGATCGGGCATTGAGTGATACAAGTTCTGTATGATGTCTTGAGACATTTCGTTCCATATTTGCTGTAACCTTGCCTCTAGTTCGTTCAAACTCGTAGGATGCCCAACTCGTCGTCCCAAATGATCCCAGATATGCTCGATTGGAGACAAATCTGGGGATCGGGCAGGCCAAGGAAGGGTAGTAACTGTGCGGAGACAGTCTTGTGACTCCCTTGCCGTATGAGGCCGAGCATTGTCTTGTTGATAAAATGGCTCCTGGGAGCCGTTGCATGAGTGGCAACACATGCGGTTGCAGGATTTCATGAACATACCGCTGGGCTGTCATTGTGCCACGGAACAATACTAGGGGTGATCGTGTAATGTAGGCAATGGCACCCCATACCATCACACCAGCTGTGGGAGCGATGTGTCGCTGTACAGAAAAGGTAGGATTGAAGCGTTCACCACGGGTTCTCCACACACGAACACGATGAGGCCGTGTTCGTATTCTGCTATTTGGATAGAAAGAAAATAAAAAATTCAGTGATTTAGAGCTTATTATGTAAGCGTCCATTTAAAAGGACGCTAGGCACTAATGGGTTCCTTGTTCTGTTTTCGCGCTGCTCCGCTACTGTCCGATATAATGATGTAAAATCTGCCATCTAAAAGCTCCCCGGCAGGGATCGGTGGCGTTGCTCTTGTGTGTGTCCAGTTGTCAAGATACCTGTGTTTTGCTGAATAATATTTGTCTACATTATAATCCGGAATAAAATAATATGCATCGCATCTCTGTTCTGTGTGTCCCTTCAATGCCTCGCATCTCTGTGGGTTTTTCCTTCCCTATGTGCGTATTACACTATGTTTGACTTAGTGTTCCTCAAGTCTCTTCTTATCCCTCTGCCTCGACTACAAAAGTGTTGAATCGCGCCCGCGAATCTTGGGGGTATCATCTACTCTACATAGTTTTAAGTTAAGATTTACCGTGCGCGTATGCCGATATCATTATATATATATATATATATATATATATATATATATATATATATATATATATATATATACACATAATTGTAACCTTTATAGCCGTACAAAGTCAAAGTCAGAAGCGTCTGTGTGAAGGAGAATGCTTACTATGGCGGTCTCTTTAAAAAATGAACATCATATTACATTACTGGTATATAAATGTAATTATTAAGAATCCTCTAATGCCCATTTAATGGTTTCTACTAACAGGTTTCTTAAAAATTATTTTGTTAGTTTGATTTGTCCAATAACTCTTGGCTGCAGTTCTACCAATTAGTGATAGATAAGAAAAAATTCTTTATATATTAACTAAAAATAAGCAATAAAATTATCTTTTCGTAAACTTGAAAAGAAATGAGATTTTATTCATTATTAGGTAACCTACAAAATGCCCACATTACAAATATTAATGGTGAAAAATTGTTTTTATATTAACATTTTTTAACACCATTACTAGATTCTTTCTTGATGCTAATATATAGTGAATGTGTTGAGGTCTTTTCTTTCCAGTCATTATTCACTGATTTGTTGCTATCCTTTATTTAATGATATAAGTATCGATCGCAGTTATGTAAATTTATCATTAACTTTAATACCCTAAAGATAAGTGAAAGTTAGTTTAAATATATTAAACTTGCATTAAAATATTACTAATTAATTTTATTTATATCATATCATGACTATCTATATTTATTTTTGACCTTGAAGTATTAAATTTATCACTACTTTTTACTGTTGAGCAACTTCAAATTCTTTCACAAAATTATCGATTTTATA